>JALXJV020000022.1:2917053-3080130 GCA_024633595.2 Lepomis macrochirus | reverse complement strand
TTGAACACACCTTTGGGCATCAAACTAGCTCCACCCAGGTCAAACCCCCTCATTAGCTGAGCTCTATATAAAGCAGCTGTACAATCATGGCTACCTCTTTGCTTCTTCCCTGCCTGTCTGTTGCCACATGGACCTGTAGCTGTCTAGGTAGGTGAGCAAGTATAAAACCTTGCTTTATGTTGCATTGTCTTTACCCAGTGACTAAGGTGTGTTTTACAGCAGTTTACGGCCGCCTGTTTAGCAGTGGGGTGATTTCCTGGTTCCCTGTCTGGAGTGGCATGAAGTACTGTTCCTCAAAGCACCCTCTGTAAGGTACTAGAAGCCTAGGGGACCATACGTGGAGGGATACCTAAAGTAGCTGATCACTTTTATAGATTTTTGTTAATATGTATGTGTTTTAATTGTAGGTGGTCAGCTGCTGTTTTGCCTGGATGAAATTAAGATTTTTAACATGTTCTGCTGACACACTCTGGTTTTAGTGCCCTTCACTGGCATTTCCCTAGCGGACTAATTGTACATTTTTAGCTACAACCAACTGGTTTTATTGTGTTTTATTCAACGTGTTGCTTTGTTTGTTCTTTTCAGTGGTGCTAGTGGTCGGCGTTTGGTGGAGGCTAGGCACGCTTAGTGTGGGTTCCCCTCACGGATTGTAGTGATAACTGCACTGGGGCACGATTTGATAGTGGCACAATTTGCTGTGAACTGGTTGCAGTGATATCATTTGCAGTGAGCACATGCGGTGGGTAAGTGGTGCACCCCTGGAGCACACCCTTAGTTAGACTGCCTCCCCTTAGCTGGCCCTGGCCCATTTTGCTTGTGTTTAATTTGATAACTGGGAGTGTGTTTTGTTAAAAATAAAAACCTGTTTAAATTGTAATAAATTCATTTTCCATTTCAATTTGATTATTATTTGTAGTATTCACAACTTTCCTTTCCTGGCACTTCCAGTTAATGTTTATTAATAAATATTATTATTTTGGAGCCACGTCTCTGTCTTACTTACCTGTGTTGCCTTGTTGTAAAGGTTTAGTCAAGAAACATATAGAGAAACAAGTAGAGAAACATATCCTGGGGTGGAAGTCCCCAGGTGGCGTTGTCGGATAGTTTAATTCTAGTGGCCTGGCCACATTCTGGCGTTGTCGGCAGGATTTAATGTAAAAGCAGAGACGTGTGTTCATTACTTTTTGTTTTTTCACCAGTTGGTTTGTTTTATTCAGTATCTGTATAGGTGTTTTTAAGTTTTAGTAGTTAGTGTGTTCTAGGCAAAACAGCAGCTGATCCTCCAAGGACCTGGACCTTCAAGCAACGGGCCTGCGTCAACCACTCCTGCTCTGGTCTACATCTTCATCATGGAAGAACTGAACCAGTTGAAAGACCTGGTAGCTCAACTACAAAATGAGAACAGATTGTTGAAGGAACGAGATGGAGCTCCTGGTACTAGTGCTGGAGTAAATGACTTTGTTGCTCAGCCCCTCCCTGCTGATGCTCCTGTAACTGAGCGGCTGGTCTATGTTCCCTGAGACAGAAAATGTCCAATGTTTAGAGGTAGAACTGGCCTCAGTATTACAGAGTGGGTGGAGGAAGTTCAAGTGTGTATGCGTGCCCGCCACTTGTCCACGGGCTGACAAAGCACTATTCATTTATGATCACTTGGAAGGGGAGGCTAGGGAGGAAATAAAGTATAGATCTAGAGGGGAGAGGGAGGATCCAGATGCTATCTTGACTATTTTACAAGAGCTATACGGGTGTTCTAAATCCTATATTTCTCTTCAGGAGGACTTTTTCTCAAGGAAGCAACAGGATGGCGAGACTTTGCAGGAATTTTCCCATGCATTGATGTGTTTGATGGACAGGGTTGTAACTAAAGCTCCTAATGGTTTTCCAAACTCCCATGTGCTACTGCGTGATCAATTTGTTGAACATGTTTGTGATTGTTCTCACGTAGGGAATTGAAGCAGTTTGTTCGCCGTCAGCCTAACGCCACCCTGCTGGAGGTATGCGGTGAGGCTATTAGGTGGGAGCAGGAGGGGATGCCAGGAAGTGCCAGGGGTAGAAGCCACTCCGTCCCATCTGCTGCAGGTTTTCAGTTTGCTGTGGTGGGAGGTCCCCAATCTGTGTCAGGTAACTTCGACTCAAGGTCTGAGTTAGCAGAGTTAAAGGAAATGTTAAAAAAAGCAACAAGAGCAGCTGAATCAACTCAGTGGCTGTCTTATTGCGCTCCAAAATGCCCCTAGGCCCTCTTTCCGCCATGGTAAGCAGTCTGTCATTTGTAGGAGGTGTCAGAAACCTGGTCATTTTGCAAGGGAGTGTGATGGTGTGAGAGTTCAGGTACCAGCCCAATCAGCTCCCTGTGTTGCTCCTAGCACCTATGATGGGCCACATCACCAGAAACAGCAATCGGGAAACTTTCACCCCCTGAACTGCTGAGCCAAAGTTCAGGTGGGGGCCTAGTTGGCTCAGGGTCCGAGTCAGATAACATTGACTCTACAGAGTTGATGTCAGCCTGTCCGCACTTAACCATAGTAATGGGAGGGGTCCCAGTTCCATGTTTGGTTGACACAGGATCCATGGTGTCTACAATTACAGAGAGCTTTTATGTCCAGAACTTTGAGCCCTGGGGTGAAGAGAAGCTCCGCATGTAACTGGCTAAGGCTTAAGGCAGCTAATGGGCTCGACATTCCTTATGTTGGTTACCTTGAGCTTGATGTTGAGCTTTGTAATAAGGTAATCACTAAGCGCTGTGTGTTGGTGGTCAAGGACCCCCTGGTCAGTCGCCTTCTGCCCCAGGTGTTGTAGGCATGAACATTCTCAAAACTTGCTACAGGGAGTTATTTGCACTACATGGCCCTGCTCTTTTTGACTTGCCCTCTGTCTTACAGGCCCCCAGCCAACTCCAAGAAGCGCTACAGCAGTGTCACCAGGCCCAAGTAAATGCACCCCCCAACCGCTCCAGTCGAGTAAAGGTTAAGGGTAGGCGGGTTTTCAGAGTTCCGGGAGGCACCATGAAACTAGTGGCGGCAACTTGTACCCAACAGCACTCAGGTAACCATGCCTTGTTTGAACCCCCAAGCGCGGACTGCTCTGCTGGTTTGCTGGCATCACCAGCTATGGTTGAAATAACCAGAGGTACAGTTTATATCCCTATAGTTAATGTAGGGGTTAATGATGTTGTGCTTCATCCACGGACATGTATAGGTACCTTGAGTCAAGCCCAGTTGGTGAGCCTCCCCACAGAGATCACAGAGGACGGTGGAGTAGTCTCTGCTACAGTTTCTTCCCAGACAGTCACAAACTCAGTGCAGGAAGCAATTAATGCAATCGATCTGGCTGCCCTGTCGGAACAAGACCAATGTCAGGTCAGGTCTTTGCTACAGAAGCATAGGGATGTGTTTTCAGCTCATGAGGGAGACTTGGGTTGCACCAACCTGGTCTCCCATGATATACCGCTTCGATGAGACACCAGTACGACAGAGGTATAGACGAATCCCTCCTTCAGAGTACGATGCAGTTAAAGCCCATATTAATCAGCTTCTTGAGGCACAGATTATTAGGGAGAGCAGTAGCCCCTTTGCATCACCCATCGCCTTGGTCAAAAGAAAGATGGCAGCCTTCGGTTATGTGTGGACTACAGGCTGTTAAACAGCAAGACCAGAAAGGATGCGCTTCCCTTGCCACGGATTGAAGAGTCTCGACGCGACTCTCTGGGGCCCGTTGGTTCTCCACTTTGGATCTGGCGAGTGGGTATAATCAAGTGCCAGTCACAGAGAAAGACAAAATGAAAACTGCCTTTTGTACCCCATTTGGCTTATTCGAAAGTGGAACAGGATGCCCTTTGGGCTTTGTAATGCTCAAAGTACTTTTCAAAGACTGATGGAGAGGATATTTGGGGCCCAACATTGCCAGTCCTTGTTGTTGTATCTGGATGATGTTGTTGTATTCTCCTCCACTGTAGCCCAACATATGGAACGCCTGGATGCGGTGTTGGAACAACTGCAGCAGCAGAACCTCAAGGCCAAGCTGGAGAAGTGCTGTTTCTTTAAGGAAGAGGTTGACTACTTGGGACATGTCATCTCCAAAGAGGGGGTGGCGACTGATCCACGCAAGATTGATGCAGTATCAAAGTGGCAGCGTCCCAGCAAGGTAACAGAGTTGCAGTCATTCCTTGGCTTTGCCAGCTATTACAGGCGCTTTGTTGATGGCTTTGCTAAGCTTGCAGCCCTCTACACCGGCTGGTTGTCGAATCAAGGGTAACGAAGACTCAACGGCAGGCTAGGAACTTCATGCTGGCATGGACGGAGGAGTGTGAACAGAGCTTTGAGAGCCTCAAACGTAAGCTTGTGGAAGCACCAGTGCTGGCCTATGCTAACTTCTCTTTGCCCTTCATCCTAGAGGTGGATGCAAGCCACAGTGGACTGGGAGCCGTTCTCTCACAGGAACAAGATGGTAAGATCAGGCCTGTAGCATATGCCAGCCGGGCCTTAGGACGCCAGAACGCAACATGAATAATTACAGTTCCATGAAGTTGGAGTTCTTGGCCCTTAAGTGGGCCATGACTGAGAAATTTAGAGAATACCTGTTGGGGCAGAAATGCGTGGTATATACTGATAACAACCCTCTAAGTCACCTTTCAACAGCAAAGTTGGGTGCTGTGGAACAGCTGGGCACGCAGAACTTGCTAACTTTGATTATGTCATTAAGTACAGGCCTGGTAAAAGTAACGGCAACGCAGATGCCCTCTCTCGGCAACACTCACCCAGTGCATCCACCACTCACCATCTGACCTCTGGCATTCAAGTCCCTGAGTCCATGCAGCAAGTTGCGAACTCTGTGCCAGAGGTAAAGCAAAATGCCATTTCTGTTTTCCCATGTCACACCCCCTCTAATCTTCATGTCCTGCAGGAAGCAGATTCCACCATACATGACTTCCTGGTGTTTTGGGCCAGGAAAAAAGGACCAGATGCAGTCGAAAGGCGCAAGATGTCAAAGGAAGCTTTGGCCTTGGTCAAGCAGTGGGATCGCGATCGCGGAGCAGGATGGTGTGCTTTACCGCAAAGTCTTCTCTCCAGATGGTGATGAGGTCCTCCAGCTGGTCTTGCCTTTGTCACTAAAGAACCAGGTTCTACATCAGCTACACAATGAGCATGGCCATCAGGGTGTGGAACGAACTGTAAATTTGGTGTGGCGGAGATGTTACTGGCCCGGTATGCACCAAGATGTTAAGCGTTGGTGCCAAGAGTGTGAAAGATGCCAGATTGCCAAGGACACCCAGCCTGCCGCTGCATACCTATATGGGCCACCTCCTTGCTGCACGCCCAAATCAAATCCTGGCTGTGGACTTCACCCTGTTGGAGCCATCCAAGAATGGGCAGGAGCATGTGCTCGTCATGACAGACGCCTTCTCAAAGTACACCCAGGCAGTCCCGACCCATGACCAGCGAGCAGCCACAGTGGCTAAAGTGTTGGTGAACGAGTGGTTCTGCAAATTTGGGGTTCCCAGTCGTATCCATTCAGACCAAGGAAGGAATTTTGAGAGTGCATTGATCCAGCAGTTATGTGGCTTATACGGCATTGAAAAGTCCCATACGACCCCCTACCACCCTGCTGGGAATGGCCAATGTGAACGATTTAACCGCGACCTTGCATAACCTTTACGCATCCTTGCCCACAACCAAGAAAAGGGATTGGTCATCCTGCCTGCCTCAAGTACTCTTTTCATACAACACCACAGCACATCAATCTACTGGTGAGTCCCCTTTCTTTTGATGTTTGGACAAGATCCCTCTTACCTGTTGACTTCCTCCTAGGGAACATCCAAGCTCCAGAAGCAGGCAGTACTCACGAGTGGATCTTGGAGCACCAGGCCCGGCTTAAGATGGCATTCGAAGGAGCCACTAGGCACCTGCAAGCGGCTGCCAACCGCCGGAAGGTATGTCACGATCAAAATGTGAAGGATGTTCCACTACAAGATGGACAGCTGGTGTATCTCAAGGATGTGGGAAGAAGGGGCCGCAGCAAAATCCAAGATGTATGGCGCTCAGAGGTATACAAGGTTCTTAGAGCCCCCAAAGAAGGAGGATCTGTGTATACAATCGCTCCAGTGGATGATCTTGGTAAGGCAAGGAATGTCCACCGCTCCCTTTTGAAAGGCCATCCTGTACATGTAGAATTTAATGAGACTCTTGAAGCCAGCTCACAGCAGGATGAGGGACCTGTTGTTGGGGAGGAAGACTCAGAGGGTGACATATGTGTGGTATGTCCTGAAGTTATCCAAACTCACGTGCCCGCAAATCCTCTATGCCCACAGACTGATACTACCGCACCCCTTGTCGCACCCCAACAGGCCCCCACTGCACACGCCACCGCTGCAGAGGGTCAATCACCGGTTGGACACAAACTCCTTGAGAGGGACAGCCAAGCCAGGGCTGACGGAGGGGCAGTGAGGAGGACCAGCCGTCCTACAGCAGGGAGGCACACAAATGTCCACCATCTCCCCCAGTCAGTAGGGAGCCGGGTGATTGGGGCTACTGCCTCCCAGGTACCTGTAGCTGAGACAGCAGTTTTAGACCTTGGCAATAAGTTAATCGCCGGGACGACGCATTGAAAACAGGGGGTGGATTGTAGTGGTGTGGGTTTTGTGCAGTGCGCTTGAACACACCTTTGGGCATCAAACTAGCTCCACCCAGGTCAAACCCCTCATTAGCTGAGCTCTATATAAAGCAGCTGTACAATCATGGCTACCTCTTTGCTTCTTCCCTGCCTGTCTGTTGCCACATGGACCTGTAGCTGTCTAGGTAGGTGAGCAAGTATAAAAACCTTGCTTTATGTTGCATTGTCTTTACCCAGTGACTAAGGTGTGTTTTACAGCAGTTTACGGCCAGCCTGTTTAGCAGTGGGGTGATTTCCTGGTTCCCTGTCTGGAGTGGCATGAAGTACTGTTCCTCAAAGCACCCTCTGTAAGGTACGAGAAGCCTAGGGGACCATACGTGGAGGGATACCTAAAGTAGCTGATCACTTTTATAGATTTTTGTTAATATGTATGTGTTTTTAATTGTAGGTGGTCAGCTGCTGTTTTTGCCTGGATGAAATTAAGATTTTTAACATGTTCTGCTGACACACTCTGGTTTTAGTGCCCTTCACTGGCATTTCCCTAGCGGACTAATTGTACATTTTAGCTACAACCAACTGGTTTTATTGTGTTTTATTCAACGTGTTGCTTTGTTTGTTCTTTTCAGTGGTGCTAGTGGTCGGCGCTTGGTGGAGGCTAGGCACGCTTAGTGTGGGTTCCCCTCACGGATTGTAGTGATAACTGCACTGGGGCACGATTTGATAGTGGCACAATTTGCTGTGAACTGGTTGCAGTGATATCATTTGCAGTGAGCACATGCGGTGGGTAAGTGGTGCACCCCTGGAGCACACCCTTAGTTAGACTGCCTCCCCTTAGCTGGCCCTGGCCCATTTTGCTTGTGTTTAATTTGATAACTGGGAGTGTGGTTTGTTAAAAATAAAAACCTGTTTAAATTGTAATAAATTCATTTTCCATTTCAATTTGATTATTATTTGTAGTATTCACAACTTTCCTTTCCTGGCACTTCCAGTTAATGTTTATTAATAAATATTATTATTTTGGAGCCACGTCTCTGTCTTACTTACCTGTGTTGCCTTGTTGTAAAGGTTTAGTCAAGAAACATATAGAGAAACAAGTAGAGAAACATATCCTGGGGTGGAAGTCCCCAGGTGGCGTTGTCGGATAGTTTAATTCTAGTGGCCTGGCCACATAGGGACAGAAAGCTGTCACCACCTCTGCAGCCCCCTCCTCTTCTCAGCTCTATGAAACATTTTGGTTTTGCTTTTACACACTGCAGAAACTGAGCTCTCGAAAACAAGGGAAAAAAGCATTAAAATGGGGGAAACATTACTTAAAATAAGCAAAATTATCTGCCAACAGAACAAGAATATTTCACTTGCTACTTTAGGCCAAAAAAACTTGAAACAAGTGAAATTCTCTGACATAAAAGCCGCCTGGTAAGAAGAAATATCTTGTCAGACAAAAAACAAGATTAGTAAGACTTTAGTTATTGCAGTGCAGGCCACATGTTTAATATTTGGTTGGTCTCTGCACTCTCATCATGTTGTTTTACTAAAAAAACACCTATGATAAACTCACTGCACACTTCCTGTCTAACATCATCAGTCAGCGACTAACTGGGGAACGTAGTGGAGCATTTAGCAGCTACAGAGTCAGATATGTCCCTCAGAAGTCTGTGTATATCGGAGTAAATCTTGAATTTACATACATAAGTTAGCTGGAAACACAACTCCAAGTTAATGCTAATGTTACTCTTTATGTGCCGCATGTGTAAATAAGCAACTGTTTGCAAATACATTCCTCAGATCAAGTTCACTTGCCCCAATTCGGCCTAAACATTTATCAATATTGTCTTAACTTACGTTGTACATGGTATACAGAAACAACACATTTTCAAATAAAATCCTGTGAAATAGTAGCCCTATTTAGAGCCACATAAGCAGCACAAGGATCGTAATGTCAGCCCGTTGGCCAGTCAAACAAACATAACTCCCAACTTTTCATCCAGAGCCAATCTCTGGTCAAAATTTGTATTTGTTCAATACTTCTCATAAAAAAAACCAAAAAAACAATCACATTCCCATCAGCCTCAGCCATACATGATTGCATGATTGCAAAGGTAAACATGCTAACACGCTAAACTGAGATGGTGAACATAAACACGGCTAAACATTAGCATGTGAACATTGTCTTCTTTGTGAACAACCACCACAACCTTTACATGTACTGTACTTTGCAAACAATGAAAAAAAATGTACCCATCTTTCCCATTTGTTTTCCTCTACAATGAGCATAATAGACAGATTCATTTTCTAGTCCATAAAATGCCAAATGATAATGATAATAAGAATAATGTCAAAATATTTCACAGCGCAAACTTTTAGTTATGTGCTGCCGCCTTCCTCTCCCTGATGAGGAGCCTGTTGACATGCTAACTCATGGCAGCCGTGTCATCAGGGTAGTTGGGGTGTTTGGTGTGGTGGTCACTGCAGACTGATCTCCCTGCACCCTTGTCAGTTTAGTGATTGTAAAGTGGCCACAGGAGGTGGCGAGGCTCAGCCAGCGCTATGCCAGCCAGCAGCATTAACCGGCTACTCAGGGCCAATGAAAATGCTTGCCTTGACCCCAGAGGCCAGGACAGTGGTGTCCTCCTCCCCTGCATGCCTCTCTCTCTCTCTCTCTTTGGGGCCTTCATTAAAGATTAGATGCAGAGGACTGATCTCCAAGGACACCTCAGACACACAAATGTGCAGCACAGCCACATATACACACACACAAAATGAACAATGTGCGTAAAGCAGGCTCGGAGCGTGCGCACACGATTCCATTATGAGCAACAATGCAAAAGCACAGTCGAACATGTGCACAGTGCCCCCCCACATGCACAAGGACACACACACAGGGTGTAATTAAGCAGAGCAGTAATACGAGCAGCACGTTCTGCCGCCAACATGATTGCATCAGAGTTGTGTTGAAAGGAAAAAGCAGGGTTGCATCACAACAGCGTTGACGGGGAGGGGGGCTCACCTGCAAGCACCAACATGAATATGCACTGTAAGCATCATGACGCAACCGCCCCTAATCAGCTGGAAAGTAGGCCAGTTGTGCTGCTGACAATGAGGCTGTTTGGCAGAATATTTGGCCATTTATGTTTTTAACAGCAGCTAAAGCACCACGCCTCTGAGCGTGTTTCTCATGGTATCGAGATGACACTTCTATGAAACCTGCTCTTTGACCTTCTGCTCCAGAGAGGTAATGAAGTAAATTAAATCTTAAAAAAGGTTATTTTAGGATAAAAATACTACTGTTGCTTTAAAAGTGTAGTTTTAAAAGTGGCCACTAGTGGTTGCAACCTGGTGTGTGCTCCTAGGCGTGTTCGCTTGAACTCATGAGCAAGCAGAATCCGAAACACAACCGCTTTCATACAGAGATCCCGCATTTAACGCGGAAACGGCGGCAAGTCGGTGGTAACTACTTTTGGAAGCGTGACATTACCTTTAATTCAGCGCAGCGAGCCGCATATCGGCACAATACTCCCGGGGAAAAGGGAGACAGGGAGACAGCTTCACACAAGCTTCACACACTCCCACTGCAACGTTACAGTGATAGTTTTATCAGCTGCAGGTTGAACTAATCTATGCTCATTACATGATAACGTTACATTTACTATATTTAGCCAACTTGATTCACCAGCATTAACTCGCCTGCTACTTTTCAGTAACCAACGTTATTTGTGTATCTTTCACTGGAGGCTCAGTAATGTGAGCACAGCTGAATGTATTGGATGGTAACGAAACGGTTAGCTATTTTGCATTATTGTATATTATGAGGGTCACATAACTTACAACCTATGAGAGGTCGAGAAGCTGTGTACCTGAGTATTGGTAAAATCACAATAAACATAAACGGACCTTTATGAAGCGAACAGCGGTAGATTCATGCTAAAGTAGCTGGCTGCTCCTGCCATGCTTCAAGGTTAGTATAATCAAATCGCTCCACATTTGCGTTGTACTGTTACATTTTCTTGCAGGCTGAATCAACACTTTAACATAATACCGGTGGTACATAGGATAGTAATATGGGTTGCTAGTTACTTGGTGAAGTAATGTGGAAAGGCTCTCTGTCTCTCTCCATGTTTCTCCAGCCTTTCTGATGTTCACTGTTTTCACCGACATCGTCTGCATCTCGTTTGGCCTGACAGGCTTCAAGCACATATAAACTTTTATATTATACTTTTATATTGGAGCGGGTTGTTTTATGGTGTTATTGGACTGCATGTCATTAGCTGCGGTGTGGTCGGAGAGCGGATCGGGAGCGCGCGCAGAGCTACATCCCGACCTGGTGCCTTCACGTTTATAGCAGAATAGTAGCTGTTCCAAGCCGAGAAAATAGGTGTGTTGTTCATTTCTAAGTGAGGCACATTGCCAATAAGGCAGCGAAAATGTGATTAATTAATAATGATAATTGAATGAATAATAATAATTGCTGAGCAAATATCAGTTTATTTAATGTAGATAACATTATATTGTCAATATGTTACATAGAGATAACATTGACAATATAACTTCAACTTCTGTGGAGCGCTGCTGAAAGAAGTAACATTTGACAGCAAATGAATGCTGATAAAATGTTCTTTCTTCCCTTCATCAAAAGGCCACCGTGTTAGCTGTAAACCATTAGCAAATAAAGCTGTCAATTTAACATTCGGTGGGCCCGGCCGTGCTGTTAAGTTTGTACTCCACTTAGAAAGCGCACAGCCTAGCTTGCTAGCATTAACACCGATTCTATCATTACTTTTTGTTCATGTGATTTTCTCCTACAGGCTCCATCCACACTACATTTTCATTTTAAAACGCAGACGTTTTGCTACGTTGCCACCTCGCGTCCAGACTTAAACGGTGAAGTTGAAGACCCAGAACGGAGAAGTTTGAAAACGCTGCTTGAACCCCTTTTCATTTTAAACCCCAAACTGACAGTGTTTTTGTTTTGGTATTTTTACTAAAGTAATTTGTACTGTGCAAATAACACATAAACACTTGTACTGAGCATGTTGCCATATTTAGTTTGCGATGACTCCCAGTCTGTTTTCCGCCGCCACAGTCTCTTTGTAATCCCTTGTTACTTTCAGCTAAAGTTCCACCTTGTTGTCGGCCCGTGCAAAAACAAAACAAAATCTCTGGTGTGGTTCATCATCTGTAATAGTATTTTCTTCTTTCACCAAATCTTCTGCAACTGCAGAGTAGATCATCTGTTTCCTGTTTACTCCGGCCCACGCATGCCCAGTGTATGTGAATGGTCACGTGAAGTGCATTTTAATATAGACGGGGATCAACTCTGATACGCTAAAACGCTGGTGTGGACAGAGATCATTTTTGTTTTAAAAGTCCGTTTTTAAACAGAAACGTATTAGTGTGGATGCGGCCACAGACAAAATGCTGTGTTCATCCATATTATAGAAAGGATAAAGTCTAGGGAGCATTAGCAGTCTCTGTTTTATGGGTTCTGTTGTGGTGACCAAACTGCCAAAACTCAGTAATGGTTTGCTATATGTATGGGAAAAACGATTATTCCATTATTCAAATTACAGAGTAACATAGGGAGTGCCGAGGTCACAGAAGTTAATCTAAGGCCTAGGGGAGGTGATCATAATAATATATTTCATTTAAGGGATTATTATGAGGCAAGTAAAGACCAATATTAACGGAAAGACAGAAACTCATTCTTCTAATCAATTCTTAATGCAATTTTTGTGTCTCGACTGTATACTATGGATTTCCATTGCAAATGTGGTAAACTCTATTTCACTACGTTCACCCTCCACTTTTATCCGTGGCCATCTCCAATATTAAACTTTCCAATATGGCCCAAGATGCAGCCAATGAGAGGTAAAAATTATTATTTAGAGGAGGTGGTGATATTAGCAGCAGTATAATGACCAGTTAGTGTGTGAGCAGAGCAATTTTCATTTTGAAAAAGGATTTTATAAAGTCCAGTGTGTCTCCAGCATGACAGACAGACAGCGTCAGATCAATACAGACAGCCATGACACTTAAATGTTTGTGTCCCTTGTTCCCCGTCGGCAAACACGCCTCCATAAAGAGAGGCCTGCAGCCACGCCTGGAGGAAGTGCTGGCTCAGCAGCACTCTGCCTGTCTGACCAGGTCCCATGGACCAGCACCATAATGTGCTTTTAATTGGGGACTGGGAGACCAGGTTTCACAACACATGTTCCGGGGGTACTGCTTAATGTGTAATAAATGGGATTTATGGCACGTTGCTCAAACATGTCCCCCTGGTAGTTGCAGAGGGAGTGATATAGGGTGATGCACAGCTGTGGGGATGTCTTGTTTAGCAGAGATTCAAAGTAAGGCCACATAACATTTCCTGCTTTTTGTTGTGGCTTCCTTCTTTTTGCAATCGGTATTTTAGAGACAGATTGCCTGGGACAAAGGTGACAAACTAGAATCCAGGGTTTTATGTAAGCATGACATGCTGGCGGTCGCACGAAAACATTCTCGATCGTCTCTAATTTGCATCAACTCAGAACGGGTAGAAGTTATATTGCTGCTAAGTATCGCCGAGCTCCGACAGTGACAGTGCGTGCAGCCATCTCGCCGTTCCAGGGAGACACCCTTGTAATCAAGCTACTGTAAAGCCCCCAGAAACAGCAATGATCATTACACACACACAATATGAAAGTTTTGAATAGAGCAAAGACCAACCGACGAGACTATCAGAGTTCACACAGCTCCCTCTGGAGACATTACAGGCTTTATGTTACTGTTTCACATGAGCAGCAGTACTCACCAACACCTGGAAACACAGACAATCTTTGAAGTTCCCCTTTAAGCCTCTCTTGTACATCCATACAACATATATGGAACATATATGAAACATATACATAACAGTTGCAGTATATCTCAGCCTGTGTGAGGAATGGTCTCATTGTTGCCCCTTGGGGACAATGAGAGAAATGTAGTTTTGGTAATTAAGACGGATCAATGCCGACCTATTGTCTTTTTTCTGATAGGTGATAATACAACATTCCAGCGCTGATGTACATGTGTGCACAGGTGTATTATACCCCTATCTAAAAGATAAGACATTCACACAAACAATTCAAGTCCCCATCATTCAGAGAACATACTTAAGAAAAGTAAAAGTACCTCAAAGTTGTACTTCAGTACACTTAGTTACATTCCACCACTGATTATACCTCTGTGATCACTGTGTTCTGTGTGTGTCTAGATGTTTCTGTTATGTCACAGTTATGCCAAAGTGTTTCTCCGCGTTGAACAGACGACTCCAGTTAACCCTCAGGCAATAACACGTTATTGCCTGTGTATTAATACCAAATTCACAACCCGCTAAAATTGAATGAGGGAACAAACTCTGTCACACCCCTGAAACTGTTTGCCAGGATGTGTTTTCTATTGCTTCATTTCCACATAGTGAAATTCAGAGCAGAGTGATGGTTCTGCTGTCCCCGAGGATCGATCATGCCTCTAAGACATGTCACGCTCCTGGAAATACTTTTAAAGATGAACATTTCCTCAATTTTTTTCATTTTCTTCACCACGTTCTCGTCACACTGTGGCAGTGAAAAATAATGGCCACTCGCCTCCCAAATAACACTGCAGGCTGGGAGCGTTGCAGAATGCAAACAAGTAGATTAAAGGCAATTTTGCAAAATGCTGTCTCATTACGTGTATAAAGGCAAACTACTCTGAACACTGCAAATCAATTCCATGTGAACATGTCATTTGGTATGTATTATTATTACACATATGTGCAAATGTAGTGATATCTTTCATCTTTAAACAAGTGAAACTATTTGGCTTTTGCATTAGAAAATTACATCCTAATTACTAAAATGATCACTCATCTAGAGAGGAGAGATTATGGACTGCTGAATAGACTTCCATAAACACACAGAGTTATGATTTGTAATATGAGTATCTTAGTTCAGAGCCGGTCTTTGGCATCTAATGGTATCCTGGTCTTAAGTCAAGGTGGGATTGTCATGATCCACTTCTTGAATCTGTTGGCCTGCAGTGCCCCCTCAGAACCTGCTGTCTCCTCCAAGATGTTGTGTTCTGTGTAGGAGGTGCTCAGCACTGACCTGTTCTGTTGTAAGAGGCGGTTAGAGTTCAAATGGAGATTCTGGTTTGTGTGAGTGGGATCCGTGTACACTGTGGTCTTTGCAAAAGGCAGAGGGCACCGCATGTTTGAAGTACCAGCATGTGCACTGTGAGTGTGTTCTTTCACTTTCCACATACACAATTAGTCAACACACACACTGAAGCAGGGGCGGACTGGCCATCTGGATTTTGGGGAGCAATCCCGAACGGCCGGTCTAGATTTTATTTTTCAGTTTCTTACGTTCAACTTTAAAAGATCTGTGACTGAAATGTGATTGGCTCAACGGCGCCCATGAAAGGAGTTTACTTTCCATCTGAGACAAGTTCAATCTGAAAGCATTTTGTCGGGGCTGAACTCAGCCCAGGGTTGTGTGACAAGCCCAACAGAGAAGCTAAATATGTCGAAAAGAAAGAAAGAGGGGAAAAAAATGTGTGATTCCGGAAAAATAATAAAGAAGAAAAAAGTGTTGGCACAAGAAGCAGCTAAATGCGCTAAATTAACCAACGTCTTGGTAGAAAGGTTCTGTGGCAGCACAGATGAGGTAAGACACAGCACAGACACTAATAAGTAACACTATTGTAACCTGAGATTATTTATATATGCATTTATATATTGGCATATAGGTTGTATTATATATTTATATATAAACAGTAGTTGAAGAAAGAAGGAAGAGGAGGAGCTGCAGGAGAAGGACAATGGAGCCAGAAACAGTGACAGGTACAGGGGCCTGTGCAGGGCTGGGTAGGAAGTTATCCATAGAAAGAATTCAAAAATGGATTATTGTTGGTCACTGATGTCCTTAACATTCATATGTCGCTACACAATCAGTAAAAGCAGAGTCAGGGTCCAGCACAGGGGAGCAGAGCCAGAGATAGGCCTACTCAGAGCTGAAGATGAGGGATTTTATGCTCACACATACACACTGCTGTATTTTATAAGACTGCATTGTAGTTTACTATTTTAGCATTCTGACTGACTCAGGCATGCCTGACCAGGTCTTTGTTCAGTGCAGTGGTGCCTTGCTTATACAAACTTAAGAGTAGGTAAGGGGTTCGTTCATTTTTATTAACATTCATACCCTTATTATCTTTATCGATACCACTGTTGATACTTTACTATTATTTGTGGGCAGTTATTTTGGTAAGACCAGACCCAACGGGCATGAGGTAGGCCTGCACGGTATGAGGAAAATATTAAATGTGCGATAATATTGTTATATATAGTCTGTATCGGTCACTCCTCCTCTCTGCTGTTATCACCTGCCTGCACGTAAAGTTACTTAGTAGGAGGAGGAGCGGCTGGTTTGTCTCAGCCAGCAGCTGAGTTTACACTAATGTGCCAGATTTTAAGAATACAGAACAGTCTGTCCTACAGACAATCAGCTTTCTATTTAGCTAGTTTTTAACATTTGGCTAATTGCCAAGCTGACGTTAGCTGTGCTTGTATATAGCATACAGGGTGAGAGACTGTGGACAGAGCAGTTAAAAATGAACCCTTTCTACATGTTTACCTTACACACAGGTGTATTGATAAAGTATTGTCTTTCACTCACAGAGGTTTCATTGCATGTACTTCCAGTAACGAGCGTACTAGTTTGGAGCTAATTTAACTTCACCACGACGGAGCAGCGTCTCTCTGCTGCCGCTGTGTGTGTGTGTGTGAGTAGGAGCTGACAGAGAGCAGCAGAGGCTGATGATAAACAGTCCTGGGCCCATTTAATACAGCGTTTCGGTGCCGTCACTGAAAAACATTTGTTTTCTTATTCATGGCGTTTCAAGTTAAATCAGATTTTACATTCGAGACATAACGCTACATTATAGGACCCGCTAGTCTCGATACCAGTATCGATAAGCTCGGACCTTATTGATTTTCAGGTTTTAAGAAATTTTGGAATCGGGTCCTTTAAGAACCGGATATCGATCCCCATCACTACTTAAGAGGCAGGTGTCACACAAGTTTCTTGAAGGTCTTCATCATAATGCAACTGACTGTATACAAGTACAATTCTATTTATTAAAATAACTGCAAAAATCTTTCTCCGTGCCCCCACACGGCGCTCGCATAAAAGGTGTCTCCGTCTCAAAGTCCCAGACTGAATTTCAGTCCCAGTACATCCCTGCCCTGAAGAAAGACTGATATCATTTGGAGTGTATGTGCACTAACTCAAAGACTGTCAGATGGTAAATGGACTGTACTTATATAGAGCCTTTCCAGCCTTCTGACCAGTCGAAGCTCTTAACAATACATGTCACATTCACCCATTCACACACATTCATACACTGATGACACAGCCTTCGGGAGCAATTTGGGGTTCAGTATCTTGCCCCACTTACCTTAGACCTACTGATCTTCCGATTAGTGGGTGACCCACTCTACCACTGAGCCAAAGCCCCCCCCCCGTGTGTGTGTGTGTGTTTCTGTGTTCAAAGATCCTGCTGCAGTCCACCAAGCCTCACGCCTGCTGCTACCAAACTGTGTGTACACGCAAACATTTGTTAGTGTGTGTGTCGTTAACACCCTCACTACGGACGCGTTTATCCCTGTGTGTTCCGTGTGTGCTGCATGAATGTGAGTCCATGTCCCCTAGTCCCACAGGAGGCCCTTCACCACGCTCTTAATGAAGTCCCGTGGAAAGCAGGGAGGGGGAAGGAGGTGTGTGTGTGTTTGTACACGCGTGTGTGTTACCCTTGTTTTTCTCCCCAGTTGCCTTTTGAGCCGTGGCCTTAATTGGGGGCCCGAGCGTCCAATTAACAGTGAGCCAGCACGGCCGTTTGGTACGGCAAACATGCGGTGTCCAAATATAATGTTTTCGTCCCGACCCAGCCTCTGTCACCCTCCCCTGATCTCCCCAGCCCCCCCCACCCAGGGGACCTCCTCTTAGTTTGTGAGAGCGCACGGGTTAACAAGTTTCCGCCTGGCGCCTTGTCCACTCCACTTCACACTTCACACCTTTTCCAACCTGTGTCCTTTGTCAACCGTCCTGCATCTAGGTCACAAACAAGGAAAAGGCGGTGGGTGACTGGAGGGGGGGGAGGATAGCAGGGGGATGATGGTGGAGGAAGAGGACAGGTGGGGAGGGAGAGCGGGATGCTGGGGAGTCCCTCGGTCCCTACTTCATTAAAACCAAATAAAAACGGGAGGTCATTTATCTCTTTCCCTGCAAAGCCATAAACACAAATAGGTTCACCGTGGTCCTCCCGTCCTCCCTCTCTCAGCCTGCGAGTATATATCACAGCAGATAAAGCCGGCCTGTGATGATAGGTTGTATTCAATTGGGGTGTAAGTGAAATTTTCGATTGCTGATATGACTGGAGGGGTGTGGAGCTGCTGTGTTTGTATGCTTGCTGTTTTGTGTGCGTGAGAGAGGGAGATTAACCTGCACCTTCCATTCTTATTTCCTCGTCCGGGACGACATTAAATCACCGCTCCGGTCTGAGTGATGAGCACTGCTGCTTTTCATTCTGCATTCAGGTGCAGTCGGGTTTATTGGCGTGTACGCTATTAAGGTGAGTACTGGGGTATAATGTTGTAGATCAAGACACACTATATTAGGACCGAGCTACTGGGACATATCACTACCCATACACACCAGTATGTGGTGTGTAAATGTATGCGTTTGTGAACTTTTGTGTTTGTAGACTGGCGAAGACCAGCAGCATGGTTTGCAGACGATACTGATACAGGAGGAGGTGGTGATGATCCCCAGGACCCCCTCGGTCCTGACCTTTGTTTTGGGTGTTAAACAGGTCAAAATTCATTTCTTAGACCAAATCCCCCTTTTGGAGAGCAGTTTCTGCATCAATCTGTTAGCAGTCACTTGTAGAAATGCTACAATGACCCCCCCAGATCCAGCTAACGCTAACAGTACGTCTGACCCTCAGGTGCAAAACACAGGTGAGCTGACGTTCACCTTTTATGCTGAAGGGACTGATGTCTACCAATGATTCCAATATATCTTTTTCTTAGATACCAGTCCCCAGAGATACACCTCGGTCACAGAGACTCCTTTCACTTTAGCCACGAACGAGAAGATGAACAAGGAGGAAGAGGAGGAAGGTCACTGAACCAGAACCAACATTCCATAAGAACCAGATTCACAAGGTAGAATCGGAATCAGAATTGGAATTGATAAAACTGAAATGATACCCGTGAATTGTGTTCTGTTGTGTGCGAGCTCGTCACTATAGCTACAAGCAAGGAGCTAGTTTTACAGCTAGTTTGCTTTGCTTAGATTTGCGGTGTGACGAGGGTTAGCCTAGCCGCCCTGTTACTTAAACAACATGGAGGTGCTCCATCATTGTGCTAGTTGTAATTGGACTGCAATTAACCAGATTTAACCCTTATTAATAAATGCTTGTGTCTGAAAGGAAACCCCATTCCATACCCTTCTAACCCCCACCCGTCTTTCTCCAGCTGTAGCTCCAGGAGAGTGGGAACCAGGGGAGAGGTGACAGTGAAGAATCATGTATATTACTTCCTGGCTGGGAGAGAAGAGGAGGAGGAGGACACGATTACAGGAAAGAAACAAAGATTCTTCTTTATGGCATTTGTGCTTCCAAAGTCCCCAAACTCCACCGCAACCATCAGCCACCAGGGAATACTGCCTCTGATAGCCAGGAAAGCTGTTCCGCTGCGGCGCTGTGCGTTGGCGTTGAGTCCGGTGGAAGTTTCTGAGCTCAACATGAGATTCTAGCACTGTTCATTCTAAAATAATGCATTTTGGTTGAAGTTCTTACTTCAAAAGCAGTTCCTTGTACCAGTATGTAGCTCAGCTCTTCTTCATATCTGTACACATGGTGAGAACATATCAAAGCTGTGCTAATGCATAGTGACGGATCTGGTTACCGAGCCGAGATCGCCTAGAACAGGTGGTCTCAGCTCAATTCCATACGAACCCTGGAGCGGGTCATCTGCAGTGAGAACACAGCCGGCCCATGAACCGGAACAAATTAATGTGTTGCCTGGCAACCGGCGCCGAAAGACCGCTTTTCAACAGCTTCGGCAGCGTGTTATGCTAATTTGTTGCGGTATGTTGTTGTGGTTGTATTATGTAGGCCTGCTGCTGTTGGAGTTTTTTTTACATTGTGCAGCGCGCGGTTCGAGGGAGCGAACAGGTATCACTTTGATTTTATCACTGACCCTCTTGTAGACTTCAGTGTTCTTGCGTGTGGTGTGCAACATCCGGGAGATGTGTTGTTCCGACCAAACATCTATTTCACCTCTTTGCAGCGGCAAGTCCACCCGCGATTCATTTTGTGTTACTGTTGTCATGGAGATGTTCCCCAATGGAATGCGCGACCTGCACACATGAGGTAGTGACGTAATGGCGCAAGGAAAGCCCTGGAAGGGTGAGCGATATGGACCGCTTTACAACAGTGCAGTGTAAACACAAGTGACTATTAAATTGATTTGAAACAAATCGATCCGGGTGTGAAAGCAACCTAAAACACTGAATTTATGCAGACAGCATTTTAATGCCTTTTCATTCTCAAATTATTATTGTTACCTAAACTGTAACGAGAACCAGGCCAATATTTGAACCAGCATACATTATAGAAAGGCCTTTGTTTGCATTTCCCCAAAAGTATATTTGATAATATTTTAGTAAAATGTCTCTCTGATTTTTTTTTATCTGCTGTTTTATTTGCAAACTGAACATTTCCTCGTCTAGATGGATTTGGCATAATGTCTGTTTCCACTGCACATATATACACATGCATCGGTACAAAACAGTCAAGTCATACTCTGACGCCCCTCATGTGAAGATGTGAAAGAAAAAGAACCTCGTTCTCCAGCATCAAAGTCTGATGCCCCAAACACACATCCGCCAGCTCCACCTCCACTTTTTTCCTTGCTACATAAACGAACCTTGAAAATGTGTGGATTTATCCAACGTGGATGGGATTCCCGGGGATGCTGGAGCCACTGGAAGGCTTTTATTGGGAAACATTTATACAAACATTTTAAGTTTCTTTGACAGCGCCTGAACACAGAGAGAAAAAAAAGGCAAAGCACAAGGGTTTAGTAAAAATGAGTGAAACCTAAGGGGCAGCAGAGTGGTTAGTATTACACGACATGTTGTTCTAATGGAATTAATAGAAATGTAAACGTGTGCCATGTTAGAACAAGTAATTCCACGCTCTCAATGTTTTTCGGGCTTTTATGGTAAAATATGGAAGACAAAACATGACAATCACGACATGACCTGGCTTTTAATCTGTCAGAATGTGAGAACAATACTCGCTGGTAACCATGCCCGGCACTAAAACTAAATTTGGACAAGCGGTTTGAGTCTAATTAGTGAGGAAGGCTCGCTTTCCTCTGTTGCAGCCCCATGCTGTGATTTTGGCTGATGAGACGGCTGGATTGTTACATGAGCCATTATTCCAATCCATCTTCCTCCTTATCTGCTGTCTGGCGCAGCAGAGGAGTGCAGGTTAGCTGGAGAGAGGCCTGCTGCTTCCTGTCCTCTGAGAGCCAGAGACCGAGAGCACGGGCTGAAGGGGAGCACTTATTGAACGGACTGATGAGTGATAATGCAGAGACGAACACGCACTTGTAGCTCATTTTACTGTACATGCTTCCCATACATCATAGTAAAACACTTCGTAAAATTCCTACCTACCTACACGCACACACAGCTCACAGTTACATTTCCCAAGACAGTGACTTCAGGGGTCTTCAGGTGTTGTAAAACAATTACACACACCATAGTTTCTCTTGTAAAATGTCAGTTGTAATGTGTGTATTAAACAGTCCACAGCCTACATCATTCCATAAGGCAAAGGTGTTTCTATAATTACAGCTATAAAAATATGCATATTATCAGATGGGATTTGGTTTGACTCCGTACCAGAGGACTTGTTTAACTAAGGTCTTATTTCAGCGCATCTGTTGTCATTAACATTAAGACCTATAATTTTTATGTTGTAATCAAAATGAACCTATGATACTATTATTAGATCAGTGAAGGATGAGAATACATATTATTATATAAATAAATTAAAAATATAACAGGTGATTTTGTTTAAATTGCAAATAAAATGGCTTTGCTAATGGTTAGTAAATAATGTAATTCTAATAATTATTTATAGATCAATTATAAGCCATTAATAAGAACACATTCTATTTTGCTAAATTGTGAAAAACGATGTTGGTAATCCCCTAAAAAATTTACATTTACATTTACTCATTTGGCAGAAGCTTTTATCCAAAGCGACTTACATTTGAGGAACAACATACAAGTATCAACACAGCATCAAATACAGATCTACAACTGTGATACATACAAGTAAGAGCAGCAATAAATAATAGTACAAGCTCATAGTACATATCACATCAATGAGGTAAATACCTACGGAAGGAAGTTAGAGTTAACAAAAAGTGCAATCAAAACAAGATAATTGTAGGGACAGAAGAAGAAGAGCACAGGAAGTGCATGTTAGAGGTTAGTTAGTTAGAGGTGTTGTAAGAGGAAGTGTTCTCGGAAGAGATGAGTTTTCAAGAGCTTCTTGAAGTCAGAGAGGGACGCCCCTGCTCTGATGGCATGTGGTAGCTCGTTCCACCATCGTGGTGTCACAGATGAAAACAGCCGGGACTGGGATCGCTTTGTGTGAAGGGCTGGCAGAGCCAGGCGCCGTTCGTTGGAGGAGCGTAGAGACCGAGGAGCGTAGGTTTGTATAATGGAGTTTAGGTAGATGGGTGCAGACCCAGTAGTCACTCTGTATGCAAGCATTAGTGACTTGAATTTGATTCTGGAGGCCCCGGGGAGCCAGTGGAGGTCACTGAGTGATGGAGTGACATGAGTCCTTTTGGGCTGATCAAAAACCAGATGAGCTGCTGCGTTCTGAACCATTTGTAAGGGTTTCACCGCACAAGCTGGAAGACCTGCTAGGAGGGCATTTCAATAGTCGAGGCGAGAGATAACCATGGCCTGTACGAGAAGCTGGGTGGTGTACTGAGTGAGGTAGGGCCTGATTTTCCTTATGTTGTATAGAGCAAAGCGGCATGACTTAGAGACAGCAGCGACATGGTCTGAAAAGGACAGCTGGTCATCAGTCGTGACACTCAAGTTAAATGCAGAAGTTGTTAATAAATGGATTTTGTTCCAGATCCTCTGCTGCCGTTTTCCAGAAGGTAAGTTACCATACTGTCTAGCATTAATTAATAATTGGTTAAGGGTGTGTATAAAAATGATTATGGGGTCAGAAAGGGGGAGAGTTATGTAAAGTGTCTTTTGGCTGAAGCGATGATGGTCGGAGTCCGCTCCTCAGAATCGACGCCATGATGGGGTCTAATGGCCAAAGACTATAGACATGTCACATGTTTGTCGTGGACATGTGGTGAAAGATGGGAAACCTTAATCAAGTATAGTAACCTTTGTCTAGTTCATAGGATATTGCACAGCACAGAGGTATCGCAAGACGGGACTGTGTCATTCCCACTCAAAGACGTGCTTTTAGTCAGTCAGCGTTCTCTGTAACAGCATCTAAACAATGGAATCTATTGCCAAATGCAGGTAAGAGACGCAGATCGTTCATTTACTGGTCAGTTTAAGATGTGGCTAATTGATAATCAGCTTTGTGCACATTAGACTAGTGACTACTGAGAGTTGTTGCTTGCTTGTTATCTGTTTTCTTTATGCTTTCTATGCTTTGTCTAATATGTTGTTTGTTACTTACTGTTGTGTGTTGTACCTGCTGGACTATTATTCTGTATATATTGTCATTACATGCTTATTACATAATAAAATTACACAACATCACTTATTACATGTGTAATAAGTCATTTTATGTCATTTTAAATCTTTATTTTAGGTTGCCCTTTTAATAACTGGCCAGGGACAACAGATGAAAATTAGCCTGTTGAGCTAACTCTGGCTCATTTAAAGTTATTTTACTGTTAATTATCAGCACTGTCCCTGTCAAATAAACAAATAAATGGAATGACATGAAATAGAATTGTTAGTTCACTCATGATGAAGTCTCTCCTGATTAAAATACCAATTTACTAAAAATCCAATGTATTGCCGTACACTAAAAGTAATGGGTTACAAATTTAAAAATAATAAATCCAAGCCCTGCTAAACAGGCTCAGATCAGTTTCCAAATTATTGTGCAGCACTGTCGCAAGGAAAAAGTAAAAGATTTATTTGCGTCAAGATTCAAGTAGAAGAAACGCACAACGACTCGATCATGTCATTGTCTTAAAAAGTGACAGCATGCAATGGAGCAACACGACTCTGTTGCCATCCCATCTACCATGACACTGCATCCTTGTTCCTACCGTGGATTGTTACCCAGTTAGAGGCAAAAAAAAGCAAACTCAAAACTGTTTTTCCAAGACAAAAGCATTTTTTCTGTGTGGCTAACAGCTGTAATCAGCTGATGCCATCACCAGGAGCCGTCTTCAAAAAAGGAGCTGTATGCATTAGGCCGTGCAGCATTACTGAAAGGCCACTTGAGTCCATTTCCTCCATTAATTCACTGTTTATTCTGCCAACTTATTTACACTGTAATACACTTTGTCTCAACAAATCAGTTTTACTCAGACAGCCAAACTTAATCCTGTCCACTGGCTTCTGTCCTCTCTCCCTGTGACTTTCAGTCTGTCCTGGACCATCTCAGTCCATCACATGCCCTCATTCTATGCTCAGTCAAACAGGAATTCTAAAACATGGATATGTGTTTGAATGGCCCTCTTCCCTAACCCTTCCCAGCTGCTTGTGACCTCTGCAACGCTATGCAGCCCGACGATTGAATCTATTGCCAAACCCTCACTCCGCTCCCTGGGCCTCTCTCCCACCTTTGCCCCAAACCCGCGACACCTTTGCATGCTGCACGCCGTGTATGTAAGTGGGTTAGTGCTCGGCTAAGGCTACCTGCCTCTCACTTCCGTCAGGCTGCGAGGGGTCAGCAGCAGCAGAGGTCTTAGGGAGTGTACTTTTTTGAATGACATCCATATTCTCACCAGCGTGGGAGAAGAAGGAGAAGGGGAAGGGACTCAGGGATCAGTGGGGTTAAAGGAGGGAGAGAAACAGCACTCCTTTAGATTTGAACCTCAACTTGATCTCTGACCTCCCTCTCCCTGGCTCAGATATCAAAACACAGAACCATCTGCCTCTCACTGCAGGGCTAGTGGGGAGTGTGGGGTTAATATCATACACTTAGGGAGCAGAATACAGACTGCAATTATCTTCTATTCTCAGACAGAATCCTATTATTTGATCCTGGAGTCGCGACAGATGGAAGGGGGGCAGTCACATTCTCTCTCTCTCTGCGGCCATTCCTGTGCAAAGCCAGTATAGAGGGCAGGGCGAGAGAGGATGAGGACATAATGGTGAGAGAGGGCAAGGAAGGGGCAGAGGGGGTGGTAGAGGCCGCGGGGTGAGGCGAGGCTGCAGGGCTGTGGTAGAAAAAAGGAGGTGGGGGAGGGAAACCTGAGCCTGGAGGGGCTGGCTTACTCCTCCTCCTTCCTCCCTCCTTCATCTATCCATCCATCACAATGGGAAGACAGAGCGTTTGAAGGCGATAGATGAAGATGATAGATGAAGTTTGTTGTAGGAGGAGAGAGGAGTGTGGAACAGCTGGTGAGGCCGATTCAGTTTCTTTACCTGATTATGATCTTTTTTACACTATATCTGCAGGGCACGGGGAACCTGTCTCTGTCACTTCCTCTAGTCCACAATCAGCTCCTTTGTTGAGATGAAGCTTGTTGAGCATGCAGCCCGGAGAGGTGCAGTCGGAGGAAGTTCAGGATCCAACCACGGACGGTCCAAGTGTCTGAACTTGGTGACGAGCTTGGAGGGCACAGTGGTGGAGGGTTGCTCTCACAGCGTGCATAGAAAATGTTCAGTTGATCATGGCCAGGTCTGGGATAAAAGGGTCGAGCCAAGTCTCTGTAAAAACTATAATGCTGCAGTTCTTAGGGTCCCATTGAAAAGTGACTGGATATCAGCTACAAGAAGAGGAGGCTGTTTTACCCTCAGTCTGACCAAGACCCCGGCCAGAGACCCTCGTTTCTTTCATCGCCTCCACTTTTCAGATATATCAAGAGGTAATCCCAGCCGTGGATATTCCCCACTGTTCGTTGGTCGTGGTGGAAAAGTGCTCACCACCGACCTGATGTGAAAAAGTTGCTCTCTGTCGAGTTGCATGATTGGGCTTGCTTGTGCAGTCTCCATATTGCAAGGCCAAAATACATTTAAAAAATGTGACAAATAAAAAGCAAAGTTAAGGAGGCGTTGTAGCCTTGTGTGCTTTTCTGACACAAGCGAGCTGCTGTGAAAAATGCACATTTTATACATTGAGAGAAAAGCACTTTTATTTCTATAAATTGGATATAGAATAAAATGATCTAATATTGTTGATTTCTCTACGTTTTCTTTCGGCTGTATCTCCTTCTGGCAACAATAACAGAAGCCATCTCTTTGCAACACTTGGCGGTTTGCACCTTCCTTTCAAACGTATTAAGAGGCTGTTGCACTCACGTGAAATTGCTTTTAGGCTTGGTAGATCACACTGAGTGGGGTAAATAAATGAACAACAGGTGCTATCTTGCAGTTTTGAAAAGACGTCATTCTGCGTGCACACCGTTAGTAGATCAGCTGACACCTTACTTTGCTGGTGATACCAAGTTTGCACACGTTTTTACTCACGCAAACCTTTAGTAAATCTGGCCCTATTTCATTTGTACTGTATGTAGATTTAAAGACTGTTTTAACACATCATGTAGCTGAATAGTGAAGAAGTAAAAAAGGGAGTGACCTTGGACTTTAAAACAGTCAACAAAGTGAGGTTGTCCAGTTCAGCACCTTCATGCCCAAACAAAGACCACAAAGCCTGTGACCCTCTCTTGACCCGTTTGTCAAGAAATAGTCCTAGCATTAAAGTCCCCCTAAAACCACATGTTGTCTGTTAATGTTCAGATTAAACAAACTTGACACACCTAGTAAATTTGACAGCTTTAGAGAAGTTGTAAGCGTTTGTTTTTACTTTGGACCGAGCAGTTTCCCCCTCCTTCCTGCCCCACCGCCTGACTCCAGCTCTGTACACAGTGTACGTAAGTGTAAGTGGTTTTTATATTTATATAATGCAACTTGTGATGCAAATTTTATTGATTAAGCTTTTTTTATTCATTTTAATTATATATAATACATATGGTATACATGTCACTATGTCTCCTGAAATAATCTTAAAATGTGATATTTCTGAAGCCACAAGACATTTTGAAAGTCATACAAAAATTCTCAGATGAACGCCCATGAATGCTTCTTTTTTTTTTCTTCAAATAAATAAATCATGAATATCAGACCCATGTTTCAAACACAGATCATGATATGCATACATTTGTGGGAGAAAATATTGAGGTTAAAAGATTCATCAAATGTATTCCCCAAATCCGGCACTTCCATGTACAAGTGCACATATGCATATGCATATACACACACACACACACACACACACACATACACGCACGCTGGGCTGCGAGCAGGCATGTTTTCCGGGCAGACATCTGAAAGTGGATCCTCAGAGCTGAATTTCCATGTAGTATTGGGCCCAGGAGAGCTGGTTTACAGGGCAAAGAACGAGCCTCGCTCATTTAATTACCGCCTATCAGTGGCATCAGTGTGGAGCTACCAGTTTAAATGGAAAGTGGGATGAAGCAGGCACCGGCATCGAGGGCAGAGAGCGAGCATGTCGAGCTGCTGTAATAGTTTCATGCATAGATGTGAAACTTTCCTCTCTGGTAGCTGTTGTTTATCTGTCAGCCCTCCATGCGAATGTCTGATGTCGTCTTATGATCACACATACTTTAATACTAATACTTTGTTATGCATTAAGTATAATATAGTTTAGTTTTGAAAGCAATATGAATCAAATATAATTCAGATCAGTTATGAGATCTGTTTCCAAAAAAGAAAATTGTAATTTAATGTTCCCTGAGGAAGTTTGTTTCACCTGGCTTTTATGCTCACTTAATTTTCAAAATATAAATGGAGACTGTCATTTTCATAAGCGTGGATGTAAGACTAGGAACCTTTGTACTCAGTCACAGATCAGTTTTTCACAGCAGCCGGGGAAGTCATAGGGATTCAGCATCTTTCTCTAGGACACTTGAGCAGGATGCCTCCTGACACAGGAACCAGTTGGACCTCTGCATCCTTGTGAAAACATGTAATTTATTAATAATTATTTCCTTTCTAGTGACCTGACGTTGGTCCGCCAGGTATGTTCAACACATTAGTAAATGGGATGGGATGGATTAAGATATTGATATTCATGGATCACAGAGATACCTCCCATAATCCTAGTCCCATGATAAGGTGTGTTCCATTATTTATTTCACTGTGAGAGTGACTGGATGCTATAGGTTGTGTTCCAACATCATTTTCCTCCCCAAAATCTCTGAGAAACCTCCAGCTAACACTGTCAGGGTTCCGTGAAAGAAATAAAAAGTTATCCTGCAGGCAGGAAAATGGAACCACAGTCAGGTTAAAATGTCCTTTTGCTCCATGGTAAGGTACAACATCATTTACTTGTAAAGTGCTGTGGACACAGAGGCATTGTTGAAGGGTCTCCAGCAACACTGGAGTTTCAGGGTGGGATCCACCACATCAGATCTGCCTTGTCAAAAAGGGGCTGCCAGGACACCAGGACACTGTAAAATAGGCCACAGGTGCAGCTCACAGTTGAAACGTTTTTATCCTCCTTCCTCTTGGCAGTATTACTTTCCCTTGGGTGCTCACAATAGCCCATGGGTCCTCAGGTCCTGAGCACTCTTGCATTCAGAGCCTATGGCAACATGAATGCACATTTAGTCATATTTTGACACCCCCCTGTGTAGAGTTCACTACATTACACACGCTCTCTTCGCTTTTTTTTAGTCTAACAAATAAAAAAAAAATAAACTCACGAGACTGTTGTTAAGTGATTTATTAGTTTATTTATTTAATTATTGTAAAACACACTTCAGTCAAACTCCACAGAAAGGGTTAGGGTTAGGTCTTGGTTAGTCTTCCAACTGTTCCAACAATCACCAACTCTGGTTTAGTGGAAATAACCCTCTAATTTGCCAAAAAGCTTGTAATTCTAACACATTACACATTTACCTGTCTGAAACACACTGAGCATATGGATGGTTATGATCCATTTTATTTTACTTGGATACCAGCAGAAGACTGAATGCAAGCTGACCACAGATGCTGTTGTTGTTGTCTAAGGTATGTTGTTAATTTATCCAACACTTTCATATTGTTAATAATGAGCACCTCTAAGGGTGGTTAGCAGGACTAGTCTTGTATAATTTTCAAGTAGTGAGTCTGGTTTGCAAACCACACCTGTGACACAAAAGGTTCTTAATTTCAATGTAATCCAAGCCCTTAACAATATTCCTTATTCAGCAACAATCCCACGAGCTATAGAAATGAATTCCGACTGCTCAATCCATTATTTATGCTATTTACTATTATATTTTAAAAAACTAAACCCACACAAGAGACAGGCTCAATCTGAGGACAAAAGGAAGGGTTAGATCTGTTCTCCAGCTGACCACAACTTTGATGTTGGTGAACCCGGAGAGTTTCACCACAACATTGTTCTGTGGCCCCGGTGTAGGACATTGCCTGGGGCTCCCCACCGGCCCTCAGTGTTCACTGAAAGAGCACGACTTCCCCATGGATTACTGACAAGCTCCTCAGAAGCCGTCCCCTTCCCATGTACTGCAGCCCAGCCCTGGTCAGAGAGAGCACTGCCTGGGGCCAGTCTACCAGCCGGACTCTGTCGCCACTTCCAGACATCCAGGGGAACAAAACTGGTTCCCCCAGGACTGAGCGCCCCTTCCCGCATACTTTCTGAAAGAAAGTGGTGTTAGGTAGCTATATGAAGGGCTTGTGTGATGTACAGAACTGTGAAGTGTGCGAAGAACATGATGAAAGATTAATTGGAAATTCTTACTTTTCAACCACGCTTGCTTTCACTGTTCTTCTCTTGTGGCCATTCTGATCATAGGTCCTGCTAACTTTGCATCTGCCTCTTCTGGTGTAGAGATTTGGGTATTGTTACTATTGTTACCAGCCTCCTAACACTTTCCAAATAAATGTTCCTTTTAGATCAGTCGTTTCAAACACTTGTCTAAGAGTCCCACCAAAAGTAAACACAGGAACCAGCCCACTGGATTAGCTGAAGCTGACTGCATAAGGATCTACTACTGCACCACTTGTCAGGCAACTCTTCTTGTGACACAACACAATGCAGCCGTGCAGTTATCGATGCCAAATCATCTTTTTATACAGTCAGAAGCAACACAAAACATGTTCATATGCACTATAGAAGGCCAAACAATGTTATATGCTGTAACCGGCAGAGAAAAAGAGAACACACAGTACAACACAGCACAATGTAAGTTCCACATGGAGATGGAAAATAACAGAAATGTTTTTTTAACATGTACACATCATCATGCACTGTCAGTGCCAATACAAATCCTGCATGCTGATAATGTATAAATGCATATATTCATCCACTCCATGTATATCCATTCAAAATGTATAACTTTGCACATTTGTATTGATATATTTATATATACAACTCACAGAAACTCTGATGTGATCTGATCTTCATCTAAGTCACAACAATAGACAAACACAGTCTGCTTAAACTAACACCACACAAACAATTATATGTTTTTATTGAACACACTTTGTAAACATTCACTGTGCAGGGTGGAAAAGAAGAAGCTAATTGGAGTCAGGAGTCAGCCAACCTGGAATCCAATCAGTGGTTTGATTGGAGGTGTTTCGTTAGAGCTGCCCTGCCCTCTAAAAAACACGTTATTATTATTAAAAACTCACATTATTCATTTAATTTAAAAAATGAGAGGACATTTTAAGGTACTTAAGGGCCTTTTGGTGGAAGCTCGTGTGACTCCTTGCCGCCGCTTCTGCTTGTGCTGATGTACCCGATATATGTCGTCATGATGGAGTCGTGTGTCCAAAATTTCCATGTCAAAGCGGCCACATTTGAGAATAAACAAAAACTTTGGTAAATACCATAATATCACTTTTGTAAAAATAGCATAACCATGTGTCTTAGATTTTAAATTGAACCAATGAAAAATCCTACAGTATGATATTCTTCAAGCAGTTAGTGCAGTGAACGAGCTCCCCTGATTAGCCTCCAATAGATGTTCCGTGGCCTGAGGTGCAAATTACTTAATAACTATGTCCACATAGGTTTATTTCCTCTTAATGGCACTCACAGCATGGCATCCATTAGTGGCTGTGACCAAATTGAAGAATCATCACTCACGCAGCCAAATCAGAGCACAGGCTTGCCTCTGCTGATTTTACTATCCTGCCAAATATGTCGACACACAGCGAATCCTGATCGGCGTGCAGAGAACAGGTCCGTGCTTTGGCCTGGGTGTCGTGATATTTTGTCGAGGTGTGAGGTGGATGATGGGGTGAGACTAAAGTTTAAGCCTCATTATGTGAGAGCCACTTCAGTGGTAGTTAGCATCAGGGTGTGAGGGTTTGGCCAGAGAGCATGGGACTGAACCAGTGGTATTGCAATTAATAATATTGCAGCCATGTTATACAATGTCTGACAAGAACAGTGGAATCAATCACCTCTTTGGCTGCAGCACAGGTGAAGGTCACATAAGACAGTGGCACAGCTGAGGTCATTCACACATCCTAGCCAGGAAACTGCTAAAGCTAGAGGTAGCATCATTAGCTTGCCAGTGGCTAACTGGACAATAAGTCAATACAGTTGTCTTTTTTACCATTGACTCCTGACTCATGTTCTCCCTGTGTCTGCGTGGGGGGGCATGCAGACACAGGGAGAACAACAAAAACATGTTAGGTTCTCCGCTCAGTGCCGTTTGACCAGACACTGATAAAGATCTGGAGTTGGTCCCTGGGCGCGGCACAGCGGCAGCCCACTGCTCCCTTGAGGCATGGATTAAATGCAGAGAATGAATTTCGCATCATGTATGAGACGATAAAGTATTATTTTTAAAAGAACCATGGGACAACATATTTCATTTGTTTTCTGCCAACATCTTGTATTTACACTATCCACTTTAGTGATGACAGCATTGTTACATTTTTATGGTTGTGTTTAGGCACTGGCACTCATATAGAAAAAGTCAGCAGTGACTTGAGACATAAGATTTTAAACATGTAACAGCATCTTTCCCTAACCTTAACAAAAGTTCTTTTGTTGCATTACCCTAACCACAGCCTGGAGTCTGGACACGAACCCTGGATCCTGCTGGATTCACAGTCCTGAACATTGTTTGTCCGCCATCCACCTCAACTACCTCCCTCAGCCTCTAGCACGGTACACAAATGTAGAGTTTGAATAGCTCAAACAAACGTTGTCGCTGAACAAAATCCAGGCAGCGATCACGTTTGTCACCACAACTTTTGTAATGTACAAAGAACCCTGTGGATCTGATTACGGCCATTCCATTTAAATGAAATCATTTGGCCCTGAAATGTTGCTGTTTTAAATGCTGGCCTCTAAACACTAGATAACATAGCGGATTAGCATCATTTTCAGTGATGACTCCTACACACTGCTTCTTGATTCACATCGCTTTATTTCATCACTTAAGCTTCAGTCTTCCAGCCTTCAGAGAGATTAGAATCACCCCAAAGGTGAGAAAATAAATTGACAGGTGAGAACTTGCAGCTTTTAGCTTAAGATGGTTCATTTTGATGACCTGCAGAAACCTGACATCTGTTACTTTGGTTTATTTGGTGGACTGGTAACATAAGACATAAAACAAACAATTGTGCTCGTGATTTTGAAATTACCCCGAGTAAATGATGCTAATCCTTTTGACACATTGAGGTGATAAAAGGACCAAACTGTAAACCAAAGGTCGTGCAATACAAGTCACTTCAATTCAATTTTATTTATACAGTCCAAAATCAGAAATTCATGGTTTTACAATTTATACAGCAAATGTTCCAGCCTTATTTAACCTAAAGAAAAAAGAGACTTTTATGACTTCCCTCTTCATCAGACTGTGGTAAGCTTATATTTGTGATCGGATTAGCTACACCAGTTTAGAGGTGGTCTGGCTTCTGCTGTGTTTGGATTCTCAACTTATTTTACTAACCTTAACTTAGTTCTAATCCTAAACTAAACGGTTCTCACTTGTCCGTCACAAAACTGTCTGTGATGAATTAAAGACTGGGGTTAGTGCAGCCGTGCGGATGAATGTATTAACATAAAAATTTTCAATTACTGTCAAAGTTGTTTAAATGATTTGATAAATAAAATGAAAATAGATGTGATATTGTATGTGGGCTGGCAGGCTTTCACTTGCTATTGCAGACTTTGGTCACAAGGTGGCAGCGTTGAGTGAGATTATAAGGTGCAATTGACTTCATGCGGCGCTGCGCAGCGCTGACTTAACCTGATGCATGCTGGACTTAAAATAAGGCATGCTGGTTAGAAAATGTGTCCGACTTTTTCTGGCGCTGCAAAACGTCACTGCGTCATATGACATTAAAACCTCGCGGGAGCAAGGCGGCTGCAGATACAGAGTCCAGCAGCCGCAGTTGCTTTTCTCCATGGAAACCACCTTTTGCCTTGTCTCACGGCATTTTTCTTTACAAATTCCACTAGACCAGTCATTGATCTCAGCTCACAGTAAGCTCACGCAGGTGTACAATGTACAATGTGTCCGAGTTGACGGCGCCGTTTTCATTCACCGACCCTGCAGCTCACGTTAAGCCTAGTTCACACTACACAATTTTTAGCCGGATTTGCCGCTTGGAGAGCTCTTTGTCTTTATAAATGCTATCTTTATAACAAACAACAGCTGTTTGCCTCATTTCACATATGTTTTCTTGACAACACGTGGTTTGGAGACACAGCCGCTGTCAGCTAGTGTAGCGTGCGACCCCCTGTCACCGATCAGTCATTACATTTACATTTATTCATTTAGCTGACGCTTTTATCCAAAGCGACAACGAGGGGTTTAGTGTCTTGCTCAAGGACACAATGTGGATGGATCACAGTTGGGAATTGAACCCGGTGTCTCTCACAACAAAGGTACAGTCTTATCCATTGCGCCATCGCCACCCCAGTCACGTAGTGTGAACGACTTCAAGACTCCCGTCACAAGACGGCAAGTTGTGTAGTGTGAACAGCACGGCCATCGGCCGACGCTGAAAGTCGTGTAGTCTGCACAACGTTTTAGACTATCAAGTCGGCGAAGGTCATCCGCAGTCATCTCAAATGCACCTATTGTAACTCCACCAAGTGCATCTTGGTCTTTCTTCATGTTGGCGTGCGGAGAGTCCTGGGTATTTGCGTGGTGGACAGTGCTGTAACTTCATGTTAGGTAACAAGTTAAATATACAGATATCTTGCTAAAATACAACTACTGGATTTAATGTCCAGGAATTGTGCCGCAATTGTGACCAGATGAGAATGGGTGAAATTCGGGACGGGGGGGGGGGCGTGGCTAACCGTACACTGAGGTTCAAAGAGCATTAATACAAATAATATTCAGGTTATAATAATATTAATATTAATATGTGTGAAAATCAAAACAAAACGCTAAAATTAATTATTTTTGTTCGTGAATTCACCTGTCTGTTATTAGGAAAAACACAACTGTGGATATGTGGGTAAGTCATGATCTTTTACCTAGCCTAATTAGCCTATTTTATTTATTTTATTCATGTCATCAGTGCAGTTACACATCCGTCTGCGCAACACACGTGTCAGATCTCTCCGCCGTGGCTGCCTGAAGCTACACTTTCCCTGTCCTCGCCACTGTGACTTCCACCAACCACAAGAAAACAAAAAGGGGGGAAAGAGTTTGACGAGTGTTACTTTGTGGCTGTAATAACGCTGTTGACACAATTTACAGATAACCTGCAACCCCTGCTTGGAGCAAGAGAACTACACAACAATCAGTATTTAATGTTTAATTAGGCTTTAATCAAAACTCATGTTAGGTCTAATTTTCGGGACAAACCGGGAAAGCGGTCGGGACAACTGCTCGTTATTCGGGACTGTCCCGGATTTTTCGGGACGTCTGGTCAACCTATCAGCTACTGAGTTCTCGCTTCCATCGCAAGCTAATGTCAACTGGTAAACTGATGAAGAAAGCCTCGGCCGTGCTGTAGTTCTTTGTTAACGTGAAAGTGATTTTTAAACATTTTTAACTATTTCAAGGTACACTGTGTAGAAGTGTATTTATTTGGTTTTATTTAATGTTTCTGGTCATTAGCTAATGCTTTCTGATATATCTTGTTTTCATTGTTTTTAAATCATGTTTGATGAAATACTGCAGGAATATGCTGCTCTTAGAAAGGGTTCTACCTTATGCCCTAAAAGACATTGTGTCCTGTGTGGCATCTCGGTTACAGTAGTATACATATAACAGTGTGTGTGTGTGTGTGTGTGCGCGTGTGTGTCGGGGATTAAGCGCTGATGAACACATCTTTTGATGACCACCGAGCCCAGTCAACACCACAGCCAGCGACAAATCAAATTAAAGCTCCCATTTGGCCTGCGGCCGGGCCTGCTTACGCACTCCTGTCCTCTTGAAAGAGTTGTTGACACTCATCGTGTTCCTCCCCAGTGAACACATACATCCCTGAAAGACACGCACATGTATTTACAACAGGGAGAATCAACAACTGTGAGACTTGAAAGAACCTGTTCTTTTCCCTAAGTTCCCATTTCTCTGCTGCTTCTCCCTCCAAGAAAAAAGAAAAAAGAAATGAAATGTGTGTGTACATTTTATCATGTCTGCTATCGTCTTTTGAAAATTGCAGGTAGCGGAGTGTTTAACATTCTCTTGTCAAGCGTCCTCCTGCTGGGACAATAAATGCCTGTCCAGTTTTGCTCACAGCGGCGTCTGCAGATTACAAACAGCAGGAGCACGCCGGAGTCTGAACACAATACCGATAAGGACGCCTGTCTTAGTGCCGCCGCTTTGGCTGGCTTCTCTTCACGCCAGGAACCTGCTGCTTTCTAATATTTACACACAACTAGAATGGCAAATGTACCGTAACTTCAGCCACACACTCCCCCCACACCTGGACTCCGTGTGCATATGTTTCTCTGTTTTTGTCTTTTGGGCGACGGGGTCTGTTTTTGACGAAAAGGGGAGGGGGGCTAAATTACTGCACAAGCACAGTGAAATTTCCCTTGCATCTTTTCATCCAGGAGTTTTAGGAGCAGGTAGGTGTGGATGATTGCAACTGTTGGAGGGTTTTTTTTTATCGTACATTTTTTGGGTGGAAGGTGTGTGAGAGAGTTTCTGTTTGACTTCTTTTTAGGTGAGGGTGAAATGCACATTTACTGTCTATGCTGTGACAATTGAAGAGCCAAGGAACTGCAGAGGGAAGACACGGGAGGCCACTGACACAGCATATTATTCACAACCGCCAGACAAAGAAGCCCATATGATTTAGATTAAAAGACAATGAAAAGAAAAATGACTTCTTTTTACCTTTTCAGAGCTAATTCTCCGTCATAACAGTTTTGTTTTTCCGAACAATCTGTCCTTTTATTCCTCCCTTCGACTGAAATCATAAACTTTAAAGCTGCATTGGTTGATTTTTATGGGTGCAGCACAACAAGTTGAAAACACATCTGATATTATCAACATATGACAGCTGGCTGTTTGGACATCCAGCAGACACAGAGCAGCATTAGCTTTCGTCTGGAGACCTTTTTGTGTCCAACATTCACTCTCCCTTTAGCTCTGATTTGGTCTCTACCAACTCTTGAGAAATACTCTTGAGGCTGTTTAGCTGGGATTGACATCAACTTTCACTGAAACTGTATATTACAACATATATTCCATGTATTGTTTATGGCCATGTGGGGGCAGTGCAGCAAGCTGAAAACACATCATGAGACATTTCCTTTTCAGCTAAATGCTCCACTATGTTTTATGGATGAAACGGTTATTGGTTTGATGTTAAACCACAGTAAAATTCCTGACGGTCTGTTTTACAGCTTCACATTTATATTAGAACCATGTTTGATTACTGTGCTTTGAAAACTCACAGCAAATCCTGTCCAGTGTCAACCAAAGTTAGCAGCGGCGTCTCCCAGACGCAGGCGCAGCAGGCAAAGTGGCTTCGTTTTGGGTCAATGAAAACATTGCAAAAGGCAGTGACTGGAGATTTTTCGACATTGTCCTCAGAGGACTAAGTCTGAAGTATGGTCGGATTTTGGTTTTCATCAGAGTGCTGAGGGAAACGAGATTATAGTAAAACGGTGCGTTGAATGCCAATGGGAACTTGAGCTAAATGCAATGATAATCGATGAGGCCTGGGAAGATGCATCCTCTAGATGTCATAAAGGTGTGGGAAGTTCCAGAGTTTGGCTGGAAGAAAAAGATCAGGTTCTTTAGGACTCCCCTGAGAACACATGCCTTCAATAACACTTTACTCAACAATTGCTGGAGAAACTGTGGTATGGTTGGTGACCACACACTGGGACTGCCCGAAAATACAGATATTGTGGGAAAATGTTAGGGAAAAAATCCTAGCTTTGAACATTGCTTTAGATCCTCTACTTTTTCTATTGGAAATACCACTTAAACAAATGTTTACTACTGATCAATGTTATATAATACATATTCTACTGATGGCGGCAAAATTATTACTATTAATTGGATGAAGATTGCCCCCCCTGGAATCGACCAGTGATTGCAGAAAATCAAACATATATATTTGATGGAACACATGATGGACCGACCAGCTACAATTAAAACTGCTCACTTTTAAGAAGAAACAGAGGCTAATCTCTTCATACCTTGGACAGGAACCGCCTAGCACACCACCTTGAGGTTATGAGATGATTTGATGTGCCTGGCTAGGAGTGAAGGGTTACTAGCCCATAAGACTGTGGAACCATGGATACGAATGCTTGTAAATGAATATGTCTGTTCATGTAAATATTTCATATATCTATATCTATATATATATATCTATATCTATATATATATATATATATCTATATCTATATATATATCTATATATATATCTATATATATCTATATATATATATAGATATATATATATAGATATATATATATCTATCTATATATATAGATCTATATATATAGATAGATATATATATAGATCTATATATATAGATAGATATATAGATATATATATAGATAGATATATAGATATATATATATTAATAATACAAGTCATAATAGAACAGGTTGCTTGTAGTCAAACTGTATCTCACAAAAGTGAGTACATCCCTCATATTTTTGTAAATATTTGATCATATCTTTTTATGTGACAACACTGAAGAAATGACACTTAGTTGCTCCAATGTAAAGTAGTGAGTGTACAGCTTGTACAACACATCACACAGCCATTAATGTCTGAACTGATGGCAACAAAAGTGAGGACACCCCTAAGTGAAAATGTCCAAATTGGGCCCAAAGTGTCAATATTTTGTGTGGCCACCATTATTTTCCAGCTCTGCCTGAACCCTCTTCAGCCTGGAGTTCACCAGAGCTTCACAGGTTGGACTGCAACCTGTGGCGTCTTTCCTCTGACCGGTAGCTCTGTGTCGCTGCTGTCTCTGTCCCCCTCTCTCTGAGACACCTTTGCTATGTTTGGGACTGTCTCTCTGCTCCAGCATGCTCTCCACTGAAGCGAAAGTTTCCATTCAGAGCTCCAAATAGTGGACTAGAAACTATTATTATTATTATTATTATCACCTTTTCAAAATCTCCAGGAATAATTTTATTTCAAGCTTGTGATGATTCTTTAATTTGTAATTAAACTGACCTTTAGCAATTCACACTTAACCAGTTGGAATGGAGAAAGGCTGACTCAGCCTTTGCGTCGTGTGTCTTTGTGTTTTACCAGCGGCGTTTCCAGGCTCTTGCAGTCAGGTGAAAAGCTGCAGAGCTGTTTTTCTGTCAGTTGGACTATCCCTGTCTTCTTAAGATTCATTAGTGTTTATGTAAGTTGTGCACGGGGTCACTGCATATACTTTCAGACATCTTTAATGTTAATGCACATTGAGATGGTTTTCATATGTTGACATGTTGGATGTTGAATGTTTATGCAAACAAGAAGTGCACAGTGCTGCTAATTTTATTTGTGGTTTTCAGTAAAACTCAGTGAAACGGCTCAGTGTGCATTTTCATCACATTAATATGTAATATAATTGTGAAATGAATTTCTACTAAGTTTAGCAGCTAGTTGCTAACTCTGTCTGCTGATTGGTGCTGAGCAGCTAGTGTGCAGTGGGTTAATCAGAGCTTTGATGTGTTAAACAGCTTCCTGCAGCTGCTGGGGTGGTGTTTGCTGGCTGGAAAGCCAAAACAATGCACTAAAAGAGGCTAAAAGGTTCGACTGAAACGAACTGGAGAGCTGATAATTATTCCATACGGCTTTTTTAACTTTTAGTTTATTATTTCACTTTTCACCTAAAGCATGGGGGAAATGCTGATGGCCTGAACTGATCCCTGAACTTTGTGGCTGATAGTGAATCATTTTGAAGAATCCAACTTTTTTTAAAGCTCAGCATGACCAGAGTGTTTTGGAATTTTGGAACAAAACAGTCGCCAACATTTTGTTACACCTACAAATCCACTGAGTTATGGAGGTGATGCACCATCAAAACACTTTCAAAGAGTCACCAGAAAGGCTCTCAACTCAGGCACTGCAAATGTGGATAGATTTCTGTTTAGGCAACATTCACCCAAGTGTGTGCGGCCTTGTGACCTAAACCCTCAACAGGAATGTATACTGGTGGGCACAGATTCTCGGCACACCCGCAGACACTCTGCACAGACACAATACCAGTTAGACGGCTGCTGAGTTGCAAGGCAGAACACACCCCGGCAGGTTTTTGAGCTACGTCAGAACACGCATGGCAACAAGTTAAACCTTCACACGCTGCTGCATTGTGACATGTCCTTCAAACTGCACAAGTTAACTTCCAGGTTTTGTGATTTTTTAGTTTGATTTAAAAACTTTGTCCACAAATCACTCTAGGCATGAGCATGGTGCTGTCTAGAATATTAACAATTAGAACAAACTGCAGTCAGGGACAGTGAGCTTAGGACTTGGAACACACGTTCAATTGAAGACATTGTATTCTATCAGATGTGGAACAAATAATTAGTAAGTCTCAAGACTTGACTATGAAGTCCTGGCGTAGGACAGATTTCTTCTTTGTGTTTCAAATCCTAAACAAGTTACTTATTTACGTGCCGGTTTGCACTGACAAACACACCTTTGCCCACTGCTTCTGCAACGTGACTGGTTGCTGCTGGACTGATTCCCAATAGACCCAGTCAGTGTAAAGTTATCAGATTTGTCATTCAAGACTGAGTCCATGCATGTGACTGGAGTCCACAGCTACGTTCTGCAGTCTCGGTCCTCATGTTGTTTACTATGCTACATGTATTTAGACATTAACAGCCATCATACAGAGAATTAAAATAGCAGCCTCATGGCAGCGTACTGACGCAACTTTTCAGTCAGTCGTTCACATCTATGACCGTTAAAACTTTGCAAAAACTGCAAGCATGGAATGGGAAACATTCCAGGTCTACTTTTCCTTACGAATGAACTTCTGGACCCTGCACGAAACCTGCTGCAGCTGTACCTTACATTTGAGTTTGAACACACTGGATCCCCTCCCGCCCACCCCACCAAAACACTGACAATTGTCACAAACACAGGAAACCCACCGGCCGGGGAAACTGTTAAGAGTTATTGGCGCGTGGGCCAGGGGAGGGCTGGTATCTGTATCGTGAGTGGTGGTTAGGCCACCGCTGCGAGGCTTTCACGCTCCGCCAGCTCGCCTATCGGAGGCCGACCACAGCAAACACTCGGGCAGCAACTGCCTGCCTGCCAGGCCGGCCGGTGGATAACACGTCCATGCCAAACGAAAAGGGCCGGCCGCGATGAAATTGTACACCTCTCTGTGCAGGCAGAAAAGATGCTAGTGTTGTGTTTAAGTGCTGTCCCTTTTCACCCTCCATCTCTCCATCTCTCCAGCCAAGCCCCACCCCCCCCTGCCCACCTACATCCATTTGCTATCATTATGTACTAGTGCCCCCTACTGCGGGACCGCGGCTGTGGCGCCCCCAAGGTCAGTGTCTGGGAGGGGTGGTGGGAGGTGGAAAGGAAAACCAGGCAGGGGGGCTCTTTACTCCAGCAGAGGCTAGAACAATCGATGGCAAGCCACCACCCGCCACAGGGGCCCCCGGAGGCCCTCACAACACTGATATTAGTGGAGATGTCTTCCACCATGGGGAGGGAGAGGAGGGAAGCCTGTTGGGAGTTAATGAGAGAGGTGGAGGGTCCCATCGGGGATTGTCCATAAGCTTGAGAGTGGATGGAGGGGAAATGGACAGCTTGTCAGCAGCTTGTCATGTGTGAAATGTTCTCCTGGCTGCTCTGATAGAAATCTAACTGACGATTTGACGGAAATTTCACAACAATTTGAAACATTTTTCATAGTATGACACTCAACACCCGTCAGCAAAACGCAATGCAGTTCAACAGCACCACAAACAACAGCCTCCAAACTGATCATAAAGGTGAATCAGCTCCATCAGTGGCAATAAAAAGTCAATAGAAGCTTAATGAAGGTTTGGATATTTCTCTACTTAAATCATCAGCAGGTGGGGACTTCACTAAGACATGGCTACATCCTCCAGGAACATCCCAACTCCATGCCTAACCATAGCCTAACTGTAACGTAAACTCTAAAGCCATTCTTAATGCTCAAACAGCAGTCTGTACCAGTCACCGTTGTGCCCACCGGGACATCATGAAACACACACCCGACACCTCCCAAACTCAGTTCAAGAAGTGGGTCCCGCTCCTTACAGTGGAAATGGGTGTCATTACTTTTTAATCAACCAGCCTTTAGGGCTTCCTCTCACGCTTCTGTTTCTTAAAATGACTGGTTATAATCACTGAGTTGACCCCGGATACCCGTGTCACGGTGACACTGAATAAAAGTGTGAAAAAGTAACAACTCGATAAACTGGAGTTTTCTTTCCGTCTGCCCTTGACCCTGAAATCATTACAAACACAAGACGGACAATTTAATTTCCTCTTTATTACAAATGATTTGGCTTCAATCACACCAAATACAATCAAACATCTGCATCTTTCAGTGCATAACAGACAGAAAACCTACTATAGAAAACTTAAAAAAGTGGACTTTTTAAGAAGCAGAGAGGATATAGTGGGGGGGGGTGTAGACAGAGGAGGATGTCTAGGAGCTGGTTGTCTTGGTTCGGCCTCGGGTTTTCTGGGCGAGTCCGGGTGATGTCTGGGTGCCCATCTCCACCAGTCTGGATTTGGGGTCACCCTGTTTTCCAGTGCTGGGTGCCTTTCTTGGTATTGGAGTCTTTTTGGTACTTTTCTTCACTCCATTCACTTCTGCAGAGGAAAATCCATCATGTTTAAGCAGCTCAGTAAAGCCTCCCCCTATAAAAGACACTATCACCATCATATTAAATTATCTGACACAGTTTTCTATCATTCACATCTTTAACGTCTATCAGTCTAACCTTATACAACTTGGCATGCACTGCCTGCAGCCAGCACTCTACAGTGCACTTTTCTACATACGCACTTTTGTTCTCAAGCTTTCTTCAGCAATCAGAACCACTTTGTGAGGTTTTTTTGTTTGCACCACTCCACACAATATGAAGCTTATGTTTTCTATAAATTGTTCCGCAATAAATGATTTCACTGGACCCATTTCTGCCAGACACTTTGGTTTCTAACCACTGCTACCTCTCCCCAAATACTAATGCATGCCTTGGCATTATTATTAACTTTTTAAGGTTGTCCCAGTTAAGGCAGATGTAATGTTAAGTACCTATAACGTAGATTTAGTATCACAGTATAACATGTAACATGGGCTACACAGCTTTGTAAAAACCCCAGCAGTGGAAACGGGCTGTAAATAAACTGTAAATGGACAAAATAACCCCAGAGTATCTGATCAGAGACAAATTATACCTACCTTTTTTCTTTGTGACTCTCTTTTTCTTGATGAGACTTCCGTCAGTCTCACCCTCTCCGGCTTCATCTGCTGCTTTCTTTCTCTTTGTGGTCTTCTGGAGAAAATAAAGAGAATGGACATCAGCTGTTCAGACTACATAGAAACCTCCTCTAACTTCTAAGACATTGGAACAACCTGACATTTTGTTTTCAATTTCTATTACTGTAGCTGAGCAGGAAATGTCTTGATGGACATTAAAGAATCTGACAGAGTCAATAAAATAAGACAAAACCACCAAAAGGGGCCAAATGCAAATACAACACAGCCTTGTTCAAATGTCTTTAAATGAAGACATTTTTGTTTTTAACTAAAACCAACAAGTATTTGTTTGTGGAAGCTCTTAAGGCCTGCAGCGTTGTCTGACGGCGAGAGGGATGAAGAGACAAACACCGAGGCGAGGCCGTGACTTGGCAATGAGGCGACCTGACATTTCTGAGCTTCCAGCCTTCTGTGTGTGTAATCTGAGCAAATGCAATTAACGCTCCGCCATCTCACCACCGCCAGGACCTCGCTGACACGAGTCCATTAAAATGTTCTGTTACATGCTCTGCTGTTCTGACCGCAAACAGGACACAAACCCATGAGGGGTTCTGCCTGTTCAACCGTTGCTTGATAAACTGCTGATTAAACACATTTGGAGAGGACTTGAATTGACATTTTTATTCTCAACTCTTATCATTTTGGCGCTGACTAAAACCTCTCTGGGGAGCGCCCTTAATTCCTCTATGTAAGAGAAACTCTCTGTAAGTCATAACACATGACTGTCACACAAATGACCTATTTTGGATTCAAACCAGCGATTTTCTGACAAAAGGTGACAAGTTTACAGCCTTCGTACAGAAGACTAGAGTTTGTTTGGCAGTGTAGAGAAATTATATATGCATAGCAAATTAGCATTTAACAGAGAAACACAGGGAGAGATGTCACCTAGTATTATTTAACAAGACGCGGACATGTTGGATATTTACAAGCACAGACCAGGTAAAGCAACAGTGAACGCACCAGTGCAGATATTAGGTACCACGTTGGTTTTGATCGTTTTGATAGGCTACATCTCTAACAAGACTCCCCCACGTTCGACACACACACAAAAAAACAATAGGCAAGTTCTGTGTGTTTTCTGTGACTTTATAAAACGGACTGCTGATGGAGAGAGTCAGCAGAGCAGACACATGCAGGGAGAGAGAAACAGGAAGAGGCGGGGCAAGCAGGTGTGTTTGCGGTACGAGACCAAGAGGTGTAAGTGTAGGGAAAAAGACAACTAAAGGTAAAAGCAAGGTGAGCAGATTCAAGTAGTGAGTGAACACTCAACTAAGGCTGAGGATTAAGAATAAAAGAGATAAAATAAACTCTTACAAATAGAAATAATCCCCGCTGCTGTTACCAGAGTTACACTGTCATCTGGTGGGAAACACAGACTTCTGCTCGCAAAGCACATTTAAACAGTGGGATCACCAAAGATGGAGGTTTCTCAGAATCACTGCTAATACAGAGAAGAGTTTTCCATAAATGACGACTTTATTATCTCTGTCCTCTCTATAGAAATCAAAGCGTCTGCTGAGGAAAGAGAAAGAAAAAGTGGCCTCTGAGAGAGTCATGCACTTAATGAAGGCAATCAACTCCTCCGTCCTTCCTCCTCCTCCCCGGGCCTCTATAATGAAGCTCCACTCTCAGCCTGAACTATCACTCCCCTCCCCCTTCCCATTTTTGTCTCCATTTTGACAATTGCTACCTCATGATCACTATGCGGCGCCTGCTGAGGTGAACAGATTGGCGGGATAATTACATACAATAACCAGCACCGGGGCCCAGTAACCCTTCGGCTGACTATGCCATGTCCCCGGTGGCATCTTCCATATGCACAGAGAGAGAGAGAGAGAGCGAGAGAGAGCAAGCGAGCGAAGCAAATATTAGCCTGTACTGTAAATGAAATAAATACTGAATATAGACCAATCAGTGTACTGTAAGTTCTCACTGGACAACAGCAGCACCCCCCCCAACACAACATGTCTCAGCAACATTGCTCTTGTGTCCATGAGCTTAAAGCTGCAGTGTTTTCCCAGTTTAATGTGAGCGTTAGATGAATGTTTTGGTGTTGGTCGGGGGGTTTGATGCTCCTCCCCAAGAAAATTTGATGTTTTCCAATGAAAAATATGTAATTTCTTGTCATATTGGGCCGTTATTTTCAGCTAGAGCAGATAATAAAATAACTAACAGCCAAAGATCTACTGGAGGAACTACAACCTTTAGATCTGGTTCTGTTGCTCCACAGTGATTTTACATTGATGGCTCAGCATGTTCAGCATCAGCCCCTAAAACCCTGTTAATGTGACCTCAGAATCATTCTAGATACGACTGTTCATGTTTGCCTTTTGTGTCTTCATTTTACAGCTTCTGACATTTATCTGTGGACATTAATATAAAAAACAGGCAGCATGAGAAACCTCCTCCCTTCTGAGGTGCATTTTATTTGCACATTAAAATCCAAAAAGAAACGTCTCCTCATCAGCTTAAAAGGACTAGTTTGCATCAATAGTTAGCTTTACTAACCTGAGCTCCTCCTGTCACCTCCGTCCTTTCTTTTCCAAAACCACTTTTTCAGAGTGAAAACTGAAAAATAACTGAATCAGCCTGTACAGGACAGAGCTGCAGGCTACGTCAGTTTAGTCTCAGTTTGTACCTGATGTTCTCAACATTGGACAAGTAGACAGTAATAAAATCCAGCTTCCAGTTACTTTCTATAAACTGAGCTAATGTTCAGTTCCACAGCAGCTCTGTAGCTGCTGGAGAAGCTTCCTGCTCAGCTGCAGTCTGAAGGGGAGATGTTAGCTAACTTAGCGTTAACCGGCTTCACTTTTCCAGCAGCTGGGAAACAACAGACTTTTCTTGGTCTGGAGAAGCCGACACACTGTAACAGACAGCGTACACTTACTGCCAGAATATTTTCCTCCGCTCGCCTTCACCGTCACTTTCTGCCGCTCTCACAATCAAACACTCGCTACGCACCTCCTGATTCAGTTACGCTGTACTTGTGAAGGAGCAGAGCATTCCTATCAAGGGGTTTTATTACTGGAATCACTCAAGTTGTTGTTTTTCAGTGTGTGTGCTGACCTTGGCGGGAGCTGATCCAGCTCCACTCACAGGAGTGAACTCAAGTTTGCCGTCATCTTTGGCCTGGATGGCCTTCAGTCCAGCCTGCAGGATGGAGCGTAACTTGTCGTATGGCGGTTTGTCTTGGTATCCCAGAGATTTAACCTCCTCCATGAACCTCTGGATCTCATCTGCAACACAACAAAGCGACGCGACGCATCCTTTCATTAATGAACCTACTAGTACCTATGCCAGTATCAGCAGTGCCAGAAAATGTATGAAGCTCAGATATGTCTGTTATATCTTCTTATATGCTGTAGCCCTGAACGCGCCTCCCCGGGGGGTGAAGCTCAGTGAATGTCTGTCTAATTCTGTTTGGTGTGACTTTCCTCAGACTTGATACACAGCCACAAACACACACACACACACACAGATGGAGTTGTAAACAACAGTTTGGTTGTGCTCAGCAGAGCAGAAGCAGGGAGGGGTGACTCTTCGTGTTCGTCTCCTCTGCCTGAGCCGACACGCTGCCTTCAGGTCAGAGTGCCGGCATTAAAATGGCAGCTCTGACCACGGAGAGACAACAAATGTTAAAGTCGCCATTTACAGTCTGCACTCATAATGTTTGCTGCAGTGAGTGTGATTGGACTTCTATCGTAATGACAGCCAAGTAGGTCTCTGTTCAAAGGATTATTAGATGTGTATGGATGTAAATGAAAGGTCACCTTGGTAGCTAGGAAGGGCCAATAAAATATTTTATGATGATATAAGAAACTTTATATTGTGACCGCAATCTGTAAAGATTCTGGAAGTTCAACAGAACTATAACAAAAATTAAACAGTGCCTGGTTCCGAATAAAAGAAGAAAATAATCAAATGTGATGAAGCAGGGTACAGGTCCCAACACTGCTGCTGCTTCACACTCAAAGTGCAGAAATGCATTGTGGGCTTTGCTGTAAGGCTTCTTCTATCCACAACCAGGTAAGGTCCTGACATGTGAAATCTGTACAACTTGCCAAAAATTGAGATCACACCGAAATTTAACCATAGTGTGTGTGTGTGTGTGTGTGTGTGTGTGTGTGTGTGTGTGTGTGTGTGTGTTGTGTGTGTTCTGTCGGGACATGCAGTGATTTAACCAACAGTGAGTGAGATAAGTATGAATGAGTATAATTATGTCATTTCTAAAGCTATGAGTAGAGGCAACCTCTGCTAGATTAAGCTAATAATGGTGATAATGAATAATAATGGTGACCTCCTGGACCTCCTCCAGTTATAGCAGTTACAGCCCCCCGTCATGTTTGCTCGAGCGGAGCTCAACATGCCACAGCCTAGCTGAGAGACTTTGGGCTTTTAGGGAGGGGCGCTGCTGGAATGGAAAGAGGTGTGCTAGATTTATAACACAAGATAAAACAAAAGCAGCCTTGTGGAATGCAGCACAATAATCATTTTATCTCAATTATCTTTTTTTGGAAGACAAAATCGTAATTGACAATAAAATTCAATCAATCACCCAGCGCTGTGTCTCTGTAGTGAGTGTGAACAGACGCCCGTGCTCTGTTCAAATGAAATCGATGGAATCCAATGCAAATGAACAGTGACAATAACAATAATATCATTTATCGCAGTTATTGCAGGGACAATATATCATCCAACACAAGTAGTTATCGTGACAGGCCTACATACACAGACACACACACACACACAGCTGGAAGCTGCAAACAGTTCTGTAATGCTGGGCCATTAAGCAGCAGGAGAAACTAGGGGGTCATGGGTAATACTAGTCTTTTTTTTCTGGTTTTATGTTGTTATTAATGCCCATGGAAAGTCTACACTCACCCCTTTGCCACCTGTGTGAGTGTCAGTGTGCGTGTGTGTGTCTTTCTTACCTGGCTTGTCTTGAGGGGAGAAACACTTGGTCATGAATTCAGAGATGTTTTCTTGACTCCTAAAGGGTGAAAAAAAAGTAAATAAAAAACCCAAAAGATTCTCAGTTTAACACATCTCAGTTTATTTGCAAGGTAAAGTTGTCATTATTCCAAGCAGTTAAACTGCTTGGAATAATGAAAAATATTCCAATTTCCAAATGATTTCCAGCCTGGATTCAGCAGACAATCTCTTGTTCACTAAAAGAAGTCTGTCAGAGAGGCAGTGAATGCAGGTGTGCTTCTTCTCCCACCTGAGTTTAGAGTCTCTGACGTAGAGGGGGTCCTGCAGCTTGTCCTCCCAAGGCAGGCGTCCACACAGCCACTGAACCATGCAGTAGCACAGGATCTCCAGGTCGCTCCGCCTAGATGCAGCTGGAGCCAAACAACCACATCAGCAGCAGCTACTTTTAGGTGCTGGCAGAGCAGCAATACCAGTGGAAATGTTAGAATAATTTTATTTTAGGAACAAGGTGGTCACACAACTGTTTAACTTATAACAAAATCCATTGGAATAATGTTTGGAAAATACACTCTGTCCTGTCTGAGTCTTTATTCACCAGATCAGAGAATAAACACCTGGCAGCCTGGTTTTAAAGGCTGTTTACAAGTAGTGTGTTTGTACCTACATGCTCCTTTGTGGGCATCAATGCTTGTGAATTCGATGGTCCCGTCATGGCATCTCTTGGGGTCTTCCTTGTACTCTTTGAGGACACTGTCAGGTGCGTACCTATATGCCAGGCCATAATCTACTAAGTAAACCTACAATTCACAAACACACCGATTCAGACATGCACAGGCCGAGAACACAAACACGTGTAATGTTTCCAGGAATCACACTGTATAATTGAGAAGAAAAATTTCTTCTGTGTTGATGCAATATAGACGTCGGGGACATGTTAAGTCTAGCTTAGCACAAAGACTGAAAGCATGGGGAGCAGATGATTCCACACTTCTTGGAATTTAAATTGTAATTCCACCTTAGTCTGTATTGTGCACATATACTACAGTGGGTTATTTGCCTTAATAAAGAAACCCACAGTAATAAAACCAAACCTACATCCCCGTCCAGGGGAAAACAAACAGCACAGCTACAAAAGAACCAACCGTACCTAATAATAAAATCCAGAGGGGGCGATTTTTAAATTGTCATTTATAAATAGCTCTTTAATAACACCACCAATGATACATTATTAATCTTCAAATTAAATATTTGCCCCTGCCTTGTTTGCTAGAAAAATGTCTTAGCTGCTGCCATCTAATCGGCCCCCGTTTGGAGCACACACACACGTGCGCATGCACGCACACCCTCCCTCCCTCCCTCCTCACCAGCCCTTAAGTGAATCTAATGAAGCAGCGCGTGTGTTATGATCAAAAACACAATCATCTCTCTGTTTTCAAGGAGCAGTGCTGGGGTCAGAGGAGCACTTTAGTTTCCCAACATTAGCAAACGCAGCGCTGAAACAGTTAAGGTTGTGGAAGCATGTTTCCTTTTCAGTCCCCCCAAAATAGAAAGTGATGATTTTAGTCATAAGATGCTTTAACTTTTACTGACCTGGTTGGGATCACTGTGGCTCAGCACGAGGTTGGATGCCTTAATGTCTGCATGCACATATTCATGCTCATGTATGTACTCCAGAATATCCAGCTACACAAGGAGAAAACAGTGATATCCCTTAATATTAGTGTTGCAAAGGAGGCAAACACACGTTAATGCAGTAAAGCCACACAGACTGTACACTGTAATCACAATGCCACACCACATTTGGATGGGACTTGCATTTTGATCAGATCTCAGCCAAGTGTGAATGACATCTGTACTGTGTGGACAGATCTGTCCTAGAAAGTGCCTCTTCCTGTACCCACACAGCAGCATCACTTCAGGAGATGATCCCTGCCCAGCTAATTTGCATATTCAACTACAGATAACAAATGTGTCTTAATACGATGTGTAACAGACGCCCGTGCTCTGTATGTGACTGTAGCATGATCAGGAACACCCCTATCATCCTGCAGTCAGACCCCAAGCTAGTGAAGACTACAGGGATGATATGAGACTGCAACAGATTATTACTTCAAAGCCACCATGAACGTTGGACACTGTGGGGGATGTCCTAATGTTAGAAACTGTAGCAACAAGGGCTAACCCCGACTGTAGATTTTCCTAGTCGACTAGTCGTCGCATGTTTATGATATTAATTTAATTATTTAAATACATATTTTGGGGCATCAGAAAATGGTTTCAGTTCCAAGGCTGAGGAAGAATTTTTTCAGTAGTTAACCTGCTACAAACTCGCTGCTCCTCTGTGGCGTTTCCCTTGCGTTCCATCTCCGTTTTTCCTCAGCATGTCCTGCGGCTGCTCTGTCTCTCCACTTTTGTCAAATCATGGAGTTTATATGTTACTGTAGCTGCTAGTGCTACTAAGTTAGTTACTTAGTTGGCCGTGCGGCTAGCCGTGCTATTGGTGATTCTGCCCGGACTGGAAGCTTGGTGTTCCGGGCCTGTGTTGGTGTTTACACCTCTAACATTAGTACAGAAGCTTTGGACCGTTGGTTCAGAGCCAGCTGATAACAGGAGCTACTGTTAACAACAACTAGCGGTTAGCAAGCTGCAGTGTTATCCGTCCATCAAGAAACTTCATAAGTCACAGAGTTGAGGCAAAGCAGTCGGAGGACATCAGAGGGAAAACCAGAATACATTTACCTTTCCTTCAGAACTATAAAAGCATTTTTTTGTAAGACGCACTGCACAACCTCCAGCTCTATGAGCTTGTGTGACCGCTAACTCTGGAACGTGGGTCTATGTAACTTTCGGGACGTAAACATCCTAGGAAAAAAAATACAGTTTCCCATTCTATGGCACTTTTAAAGGCGTTAACTCAGTTCATCTCCATGTTTGGCATATGATCCAAAGACTAATATAAGACAGGCTAATATGACAAAAAACATTATGACTGTCGTTTTGCTGTTCAAAGCAAAGCTTGCAGGTCCATACACAACTGAGAAGCAGGTTTCAGTTACTTGATTGCTACTCCAAGCAATGGAATTCAGAGACTGTTGTGGCCACATCAGCAGGTGGTCCATGTTCCAAGCTGCCAGCGCAAGACCAGATGAGGTGGACTCTTGTGTTTTACATCGATCATGCTTGGTGCAAATTCAACAAATGCACTGTGGAATGTTTGGGGTGTAAGTTATACATGTCTGTAATATAAATAACTGTATTCTTTTATTTTATTTTATTTTATTTTATTTTATATGTTAACATATTTTAATATAGGCCTACACTTAATTATGTTGTGTGTGTAGCACGAAGGATCTACAAATTTCATTTCGTTATGCAGCCTTGTGCTGTATAATGACACATAAACAATCTTGTACCTGGATTCGGTGCTTTTAGATCCTACGGTTTTTGTGGGGAATTTGGATGGTGAGAGGGACGTGAGGCACCAGATGATCCAGTCATATGTGATAAGAAACAAAATTTGGAGTCTGCAATCTGTATAGTTTGTTGGTCCATCTGTTTGCAAATTCCATTTGTTAAACGGATACTTGAATGTTCCTTTGACGGCACAGAAAATTTCAGCGTATAACATAACCCGCTTTTGAGTTTTCTATGTAAGGGGAAGATTTTTGAGCTAGTAAAGGGTTTTAATTTAGTATTCCCTTTCAATTGATGTCCTCACAGTACTACAATTATTATTAAACAGGACACTGATAGTTCCCCCTCGTGCTGTTTGCAACACATTTCCTCAAAACATGACATGACATTCCTGCTTAGCTTAACTGCAATTCAGTGGAAAACATGCAAGTGAAATGAAACCATTCGATCATGAAATAACCAACCAGTCGAAGGCCGAGCTGCAGGACCAGTTTCCTGGGGAACCTCCTTCCACATTCCTCAAACTTCTTCTGCAGGTCTGTGCCAAGCCTGTCAACGACCATGAACCTGTACCTGGGAGGTAATAGAGGACACTTCTTTAGCACCTCTGAAATGTCAGACAAGCTCTTTTACTAAATTGTTGGCAGTAAGTGTGCTAAAAGCAGCAGACACATGGCAGCACAGAGCAGCAGAACTTTCCGACGGACAGATCAGGATAAACTATTTCAGGTTTTTCAAATGTAGGCCTTTTTCAGGTCACAGAGAAAACAATATGTTTGGGAATGTCTGCAGAGCTTGCAAAGTATATATGGTCAATATTATTACCTATACAAAGACCTTGAAACGCCTTGTTAAATATGTAAAAAGACCAGGGTCTAAACTAACTCTAATAATGAACTAAATGACATCTTACATATGCACTGGTTTAACCCAGCTAAGATACAGAAATCCTCTGTGCCATTTGTAATCTTACTTTGGTCCTGCCTTATTGAGAAACATTTTTGGAACTTCATCACCAGCCATAATGAAGAAGTTTTAATATTATTTTGTAAATATGTTATAAATGCTACAAGATAACAGAAATATCAGTTCTCAGTCGTAAATAGCTAATATTTTCATTTTTTCATTTACAAAAGGGGTCAAACTTTTAAATTGGCTTTTACCTTTATTTAATCCTGGAGATTTTAAAACCATAAAGACTTTTGGTTTTGTGTTTTAAATAATTTGATGAAATGTAACATCCCCTGAAACTGTTGCCTGTTTGTCTGTATATTAAAGAATATGCACCCTTCATTGAATTTTTGGATGTTGCACTTGTTTGATGATTTAAATAAAACCTGGTATTAAATCAGTAGCACAACATAGAGGCTCATTTATACCCCAAAAAATCCCTTGTGTTTATTTTTGTCGTTGGAGAATAATTTCATTAAGTTTAAACCTGGGCCCCTTTTTGGTGTCAAAATGACTTGTTGGTGCAGAAAGTTTTGAAATCCATACAGTAGATGGCTTCAGCCGACAGCCGCAAACCGGCTGCAACGTATTTCTTCTGGCAAATTGCACCCGTCAAAATTACATCCACAAAAAGTGCTTATTTTTGCAACCAACGGGCTCAGACTGTTACACCAGGTGTTGACAGCATCATGGCAAGGATCCCTACGGAGACTACTGGTAACACCCTTTGTTTTTAACAAGAAACTGCAGTCTCACTCAAGGACAATTCTCACTCTGAAAACTCGTGAAAAAATACCAAAATTATACTTTAGCTTCATGAAACTAAAACTAAAAAAAAGTCACTTTTTCCCCTAAAAAGAGTGAGTGCGAATGGGTATTGAATGTGGCCTGTGTGCACCCATGGTCAAAGTCTTACCTTCCCCCGTCTCTCTCATGCAGACCAGAGCCCCAGTACCTGGGAACTCCTAGACTTTTCAACTTGTGAGACTTCATCCAGCTCTGAACTGCAGCAGGAGAGGAAAGTCATCAGAAATATTTACAACTTTTTCTGCCCACAATGTCCTGAAACTGTGTTTAAATCTATGAAATGCACACCATGTAAATCACAGGTAGTTTGGTGCCTACAACTTCCTGTAAACACTGCTAACTAGTGCTAGTGTATGTAGGTGATGGTTGTGATGCTCAAAGTAATAAGAGTATAATTCCACGGGGCGGGGTGGGGGGTGGGGGGCCGGGCAGCACTGCCGCAAGCTAATCTGCTGCTGGGACAAATATTTACCAACAACGTGAGATTCCAGCATGAATAAAATATGAGCCTTTGGTTCCTTAGTAATATAACAGTTAATTGTCAGGGGAGACTGACATTTGAATTGTTATTATATAAAATGCAAAGCTGTGGCCTGGGGGCCAATGGCGCTGCCACCAAAAGCTTGCCTTCCTCTGCAGAGCCCCTCCGTGCCTCAGCTGACGAGATTGTCTTTTTTTAATTAAGAAAGTTGGCTTTCTTTTATTTGTTTGCCCTGGTGGTGACAGACTATGTTGTGTTATGATCACAAGGCTAACTTTGGCTTAGTGACATACTTCTAGGTGTTTGTGTGTGTTTAGAAGGAATGATAAAGAGGCTTACTCAGATCAGGCTTTGCAGCTCTCATGTAAAACTTGAGCTCAGAGAACAGTGGTCCATTATCACTGGGCTCCTGTGGACACAACAACACGTACATTTATGTCCAGGTGTTTGAACAATAGCACTGCAAAAACAAGGAACTGTGTTGTTTTGGGTGTTAGGGTTGGGCCGGTAGACCATGCCGTCGTCCATTGGTGATGGCTGACTGATGATCGATGGTTAGCAGGCATCATGATTGTAACCCCGCCCCCCAGCAAAAAAAAAAATCTAAAATTTTCACATGATACCGCCCTGTGACAGCAGGTTTTAATCACCACCAACTTTATTATTATAAATTTAAAATATGCTTTGCACCTTCCTCAGAATTCTCTTCTCCCCACACAACAGGGCTAGACCTGTTACACACACACACACACACACACACACACACATACACACACTTGGATCAGCTGTGTACGTTGATAGATAACAGATATTTATTAGTCCTTTACAACCCAAACTCACGGCCCAACCAGGAGAACAACAAACGCACGTGTGGACATTTTCAGCTGAGGACTGCGGCTTACTTCGGCTTCAACTCAACAATCAATCATGATTTCAGTTAAATGCTAAAGTTGCTGTTACTTTTACCTTGTCTGTGGTCCGCTGGCAGAACACCAGGTGCTTTCTGATCAGGCTTTCTGTGTTGCGGTAACGTTAGGCCACATAAGGTTTGTTTCACGGTGGACGGACTTTAACTTTACAGAGTTGTTGTTGTATTTTAGCTTGACATAATCCCATACTTTAGCCACTTTATTCTTCGGTCCCTCATCATCATAATCACGTTGTGTTCACACAACTGTATATCCACAGTGTAACGTTACTTACACTCCTGTTGTAGGCAGATTTCTTTCACTCACTGACACTGTTTCACCTAGGGATGTCCTAATCAAGTTTTTTGGCCTTGATCCTGATCCGAGTACTTTTTCTACCTAAATGTTAATTAAATATTTATCTGACACAAGCTTATTGATCTAAATATTGAAGGCTTAAGCAGAAAATATATCTCTAATATTAAGGAAAGTTTAACTGGGAGAATAGACTAAGTAAACTGAAATAAGTCACTTTGTTGGAACTACAGAAACGCTCAGTGCACTCGCAATTGTACAGCTGTGTTACAGAGTCATCCTTCTCTCACTCTACCTCATCAACAGCCTGTGGATGAGTACAAACGCCGGCCGCAGAGCGCACACAAACCCGACAAAAGCTAAGTTTCATTTTGTTCTGTCATGAAGTTTTTCACTGAATTGATGTTAATGTGTGACAGCTGATGTGACCTGTGTCATTTTTACTGAGTGAGAAGCAGCTACCTGAAAGAACTGTACACTAAGCTTTGCTGATAAGAGGAGAGATAACAGATTCACTACCGTTGGGAGTTCAGAGAATCTTTCTGTTTTGCCAAACCGGGAGTAAGAACCTCACTGCAGAGCGTGGCTGTCCTTACGGAGAGAGCAGCGCTGCAACACTAACAGGCTACGGTGAACAAACCACAGCACAGACAGCAGCACAGGGGGCAGCCGATGTTGGCTTGGAGTGCAAGGAACATTTTTCCTGTCTAAAATTTATTTAGCTTGATTTGTCCATTTTTATGTCTTTTTGTAAAGTTAGGAAACCACAGCTATTATAAATCGACTGCCTTTAATATAAACTAGGAGATTACAGTAAATGGGCAGGGAAGTGGGCTGTGCTTTTTTCAAGGAGGTTGTATTTGGCATTTTAGTTGACATATAGTATATGAAGGGGAAAACATTTCAGATAATGTCTTGAGTTTTTTGGGGGGTCTTACCACTTTGATGACATAGCGAGCATCCTCACCGACAGGTTTGGCAGAATTCTCATCAGCTGCCGATCAAGAAGAAGAATACTTTCAATACTTAGTGGTACTTAAAAAAAATATACTGCAATATCAGACTTTGCTGGTTACATCTTGCACTGTACACTGTTGGATTTAAATACATGAAATATATATAAGTGTTACGAATGTTCAGACATGAACTTTTTTGTCTCAGAAGTAATGATAGAAATGCAGCTGTGTCATTTATAGTTGACTTTTACCATCACATGTTTGACTTTTGAACTGCGTCATCAGCATTCCACCGATTCTTACCCAGATATATGAGACCAAAGCCCCCCTGGCCGATTGGAGCCCCCAGCTTCCAAGCCTTCTTCCCAGTGTCAGTCAGGACCTCTCCGGGTGGGAACTCCTCGGCCAGCTTCCTCTTAGCTGGAGCTCTGCCTTTCCCTGCCGCCTTGGATTTAGGAGGCATCTGAAACGGACAGTCATCAAGGCTTCAGTGTCATGCTATGCTGGATAGTGTGACGTTTGTTTAGACGTATGTTACATAGCATCCCAGCATCTCATATGACCTGATTTGAGCGTGTCGAAACATAAATTACTATATGAGGTTTCACATTGATGCTACATGGATGCCACGTTCTTCTATTTACTAACGTTAACTTAGCGAAGTTAGCTGGCGTTAACCACATCCTTACGTTAAACGCGCTGTAGCTTTAGTTAACGTTACGTTACCACTAAGTTGTGTGGTGTGCGTAGCGTAAGGAAAATAGCCCCTGTCCTAAAACAAAATGCGGGAACAGGCAGAGCAGCTCGAGAAGCGCTACGTTTTGCGGTGAGCCGGATAACGTTCTAATAAATGTTGATTCGCCATCAAGCTAACCGCGCTGTCTCGTTAGCATCGACGTTTCCCGTTAGCTGCCAAGTTACATGACGCCGTTAAACGCAAAAGCTTTTTTTAATTCTGCGACGCTGTCAGTAAAAACACATTTCGTTAAACCATAAGATGAATACACACCTTGAGCTGTGTTGTTTGGTGTTGGCTGTACGTTTAGCTGTGTGGGGACCAAACTTCCCGCAAAGCCACCGGTCAGGAAGTGGCGTCATGACACTTTGCTATTCTATTGGTCGATGACACTGCGTACAGCACGGCAGAGGAGTGGGGAAGTGTTTCCTGGACGGGTGAGGAAGTAGAAAGGAAGGAAGAAGGTTTTGCACCCAATTTGTATTTACACACGACAAATATGACTATTTCAGTACTTGTATCAGCACACTCTAAATGCACAATAACGTGCCAATAATCACCCCTCAAGCTTTTTTTAAGAACTAGCTCATAAACTAATGTGTGCTGTGCTGTCATTTCCCCACCTAGCTCTCAAATCACTATGTGCACTGTGTAAGTCACAGTTAGAAAATTAGTAATTAGTTTAGTGGCAACTTGAATAAGCAAATTAATACTTCGAAAAATGTAGATTGTAAGAAAATATTTAAATAACAAAGGACTTTAAAGTAGATTTGAACTTTCTCCTTTACAGGATGTGGCCTCAAGATTAGGTTGTGATTAAGTAGTGTATACAGATTAATGTGCAATTAATCAAATCATCACCAACTAATTGTCACATGGTTAACCTAGTCAAAGAGTTGGTAATCTAACCATTTGAACTACAAATGCTTTGTCTTGCAGTGAGAGTAGCGAGGGTGCAAACATAAGACCAGCTGGACGCACTGGGAATCGCTGTGATGTGGCACATGTGAGTATGACATCATTACTGCTATAAAAGAAAAAGTTTATAAGAATTTTAAATGCAGAATACAAAAATCACTGCGAGACCTATCTGTTACCATTGTCATTGTTTCCTGCCCATGAAACACGGCAGAAAACACTGTACTACAAATACCCCCAAAATTTAACATACCATTAAGAATACATACAAAACAACTTTTATTGTCATTGTTAGGCAAGATACAGGAAAAGACTACTTAATTGTTGCAATTACAAATGCTTCTCATGTTTATTCATTTTATTTGCATTGGAACAACACAGGACAAGCTGAGAAAAAAAGCCACATCTGCGACATTCCACACAGAACTCCAAAAATGGACTGGACAAAATTATTGGCCTCCTTAGCTTAATATCTGGTTGTAAAAAATAACTGACATCATCATTTGGGCTTCCTTAGGTTAGATTTGTTTCTGTGTCAGCAGCGGGGTCCTCCTGGGTCTCCTACCACAGCGTCCCTTTTTATTCAGATGGCGACTGATAATGCGAGCTGACGCTGTTGTTGAGTCTGGGTAGACTGAGTTTGACTGGAAGTTGATGGACGTTCTTTAGCCACTAATCTAACTATACTTTGTTGCAATATTTCAAATAATTGTTCTCTTTTGTCCACGTCCAGGCAGATTAGCTCTAGTGCCATGGGCTCTAAACTTCACAATGTTGAGCACAGTGGGCACAGATCATTAAGATCTCTGGAGATGGACTTGTAGCCTTGAGATTGTCCCTGCAATTTTGGTTCTCAAATGCTCAGAAAATTCTCTTCTCTTCGCTTTTTTCTTTGGCCATGCTCAGTGTGGTACACACAGACACACAACAGGCTGTGCCAGCCTTTCTCCTTTTAAACTGGTTAAGTGTGATTTTCCATATCACCAGTACCTGAATTGCTACCATCCATCCATCCTTTGTCAGGGTTGCGGGGGGGCTGGATCCAATCCCAGCTGGCATAGGGCAAAAGGCAGGGTACACCCTGGACAGGTCGCCAGTCCATCGCAGGGCCACACAAAGACAGACAACCACTCACACCTAAGAACAGTTTAGAGACACCTGCATGTCTTTGGATGGTGGGAGGAAGCCGGAGCACCCAGAGAGAACCCACGCAGACACGGGGAGAACATGCAAACTCCACACTTAAAGGCCGGGGTAACCGGGGTTTGAACCCACGACCTTCTTGCTGTGAGGCGACAGTGCTAACAACTGCACCATTGAATGAACCATGAATTGCTATAGGTGAGTTTAATTACAAATGAATGGAGCATCACATGTTTGAAATACAATTATTTCTGGAGGTTTTATTATTTATTATTATTATTATTATTATTATTATTATTATTATTATTATTATTATTATTATTATTGTGTCCCGTCCACTTTTATAGTTCCGTGTGGAATGTCTCATATTTGGCTTTTTTCTCTGCTTGTCACCAAAGAAATAACATGAGAATACCAAAGCATAATGTAATTGTGAGAATTTTCTGGGAGAAGTAGTGCATTATATGACAGACATGCTGGGGTGCCCGTACATGACTGTAGGTAACTTATAGTACAAGACATCATATAAAACACTCCAGTTTTGATTTCATAGGGACTTTAAAGATTGCAACTTTAATGCCTTACAAACATGTCAATGCGACTTGGGGTCTCGGTCTTGGAGTGTACTTTGTGTAGATTTTGGATTGCTTACATCTGTTGCTGTTGACTTGTCCTTTATGCTTCAAGAGTTTGTGAAAAAATATGATTGTAGCCTCAGGTCCTTTTCTTTGGCGTGTCAACAACTGATAAAAGAGGAGACACATTGTAGAATTAATTAGGAAACACACAGCTCCGTCTGTAACCTCGTCTCCATACGTTACTCTGTGATTGTGACACATAACGTCCTCAATGTAAACCTTACAGGGGTGTTCCTGGCTTAAAGTGAGGCAGAAGTGGTACCATCCTGATCATGTGCACACATGCACGTGTACGCTTACAACACATTCCAGACTCCAGAGTTCCAAAATGATATGATTGAAGAAAATATTATATTATCACGTTAATTCATATTTTATTCCAAAAAAAATACTGTGTTCAAATACAACATAAAAGCTAATGTGTTCATTTACACAGTTAACATACAGCAAGATGTTCAAGTCAAATGTAACATCAACTCTTGTTTTCATTTATAGTTCAGGGTCCTCTTGCAGTGTAGCTGATGTGAATTCCTTGGTATTAAATGTTAATCAAATGTTAAAGCAATTTTTCTCTAGTGGTCCCAGTAATATTTGCTCTTCCTAAAGCAGGTCACATGACATGGTTAAGCTTTGTTGGAGACTGAGAACATGACCACAAATACTGCATATTCTGCTGGGAAAGTATTATTTCTGTAGATCCTGTCCTGCTTTTGAAGCATTAAAAAATAATTTTAAAAATGGATTAAAGTAATCCCCTCACGCTTTTTAACGACAGTTTTATAAAATAAAAAAGCTTATAATTTATAACATAGTTTCTTTATTTTGCTGCTTTCATCAGGATATATGGCAGTCATGTGCTCAGATGTTGGTATTGAACTTTTATGTTTGATAAGTGTGTGTGTGTGTGTGTGTGTGTGTGTGGTGTGGGGGGGTTACTCTTAATTTGCTTATATTTCATCACAGTCGCTGTACAGGATGGCATTCATTCCCACATGTAGAGACACATAGAGCAGTGTTCAGGCTCCAGACGGCTTTTCTTTCACTCTAGAAGTTTTGGCAGCGTCTTTCCCTTGATGATTACAGCATCACCACATTAGTAAAGTCACAAAATGTCTTATATTTTACATGAACCAGGCATCAGGTGGCATCTTTAAATGTATTTTCATGATCTCCCAGATGTCTGCCTGCCTGCAATGATAAAATGACCAAAACAATTAGCAGAAACAGGTAAAACAGTTCCAGAGAGCTGACAGAACCTGAAACAGAAAGTCTGGTGGTGCTAATTATTTGGGAAGTTCAGACACATCTTGACCTCAGTGTAAGCTGCCTAAAAAAACAAAACATGTTATAATCTATTTTGTAACAATAAATCAATTGATTTTATTGTAGTGGAAACAGGTGTGGAGCTTTAGAAAACCAAAACAGTGAGCGGAATAGGCTAAAACAGCTCAGATGTTAGAATTATCTGAGTCTGCCACCATGAGTGACCTATTTCACATTGTCACACATGATCTTTTGAACTATTGTCAATATGGAAATACTGCAGCAGTGCAGCTTTAAACAGGGATAATGGTTGTATGAAAATAAAAAAAGTCACTGTACAGCATGTTTTTTAAACAAGATCTCAAACCTCAAAATTGTGTTTTTGCAACGGAACACTTTGGGCCCTTGTACTTGCACGTGCGCCTACCTCAGGGAAAACCTGGTTAAAGATCAACGAGATGGACCACTACACCGCACCTGTCCATCTCATATATGCTCATGAATGTTGTTGTAAACGCTGAATTTACAGAGGTATGTAAATGTGCAGAGCCTTACCTATTTTGAATGTGAAATTTGACACAAACATATTGGGTTTCACTTGCAACCCGGTGCACTACTCATGAATAAGATATTGTTTCTTTCGTGTCTTGTCTTTCCAAGTGATCACAGAGTGGAGCGAGCTGCATTTCACATCCAAGAAGGGCCGATGGTACAGCTGTTTGTACGTCAACTGTCGCACACATTTCTGCTCCATCTTTACATTAGTTTTACTTCGGTAACTGTTGCCATGGCTCCCGGAGGTGATGGCAGCTGTTGACACTTGTGTAGGTGTTTGCAGCTTTGAAGTGGACTGACCCTGTGCTTTCAAATTCCTATCGAGAGCTCCGTGGTGGAGTTGTAAACAGAGGGATGACCAGCTGCAGTGACAGTGATGAGGGAGCAGAAAAACCCAACAAGAACCAGGAGAAGAGGAGAAAAGGAGAAAAGCATGTGTCTTTCCCCCCTGATGAACAGATAGTATCCGGCTTTGCTGAGCACAGGAACACGAGCAGAAAGGGTAAGCTGCTGGTGAACATTTGTTAAGAAGAAGTCTGATTTAATACTCGATTTGTATCATGATGTCATTTTGGTGACTTTGGGTCACCTTTACATTGATGTAAAAAAATGTCTATAATCTGAAAACCTTTCACTATAAACTTTTAAAATATAGCATACTTTTGGTGAAGTGAATATACACATTGAATTCTCACTGACTTTACTTCATGAATATTTGGTGAATAAAAGCTATTGTTAGTTTCAAAATTAAATTAGGGATGAACAATTAATCAAAATCTTCTCAAAATCACACTGTGACCTATACTGTCGTTTTCAAATCGCAGGATTTGTTAAAGGCAAAATGTGGGAAGTAAATATTATTGGGGCACTGGTGGGCTCAGTTGGTAGCGCATGCGTCCCACCTACTAAGGCTGAGTCCTTGTTGCAGCAGCCCGAAAATGAGAATAATTATGTTAAAATGATCACTCCCTCCAAGATCGCAATTCATAGCAATTGCAATATCTGTCAAATTAATCGCAATATTTTTTTGTCAAAATTGTCTAAAATTATAAATGCGAATATTTATCATTTCTATTTTGTTTTGCATACTAATGGTTGCCAGCAGGGCAGAAAGGTTCCTAGTCTTTTCGACCACTCAAAGTGCTTTTACACTACATCTGCATTCACACACATTCATACACTGGTGGAACAGCCACCAGATTAACGAGCAACCCGCTCTATCTCCTACCTATACCACAGCCGCCTGTATAGAGCAAGCTCTTTCAACTAGTGCTTGCCTCAACTACAGATTGCTCTGACATTTGCTGTTGCTTATTTATATATATATATATATATATATATATATATATATATATATATATATATATATATATATATATATAGTAATGATTCTGTATCTGATGATAATACCACAAATTGGCATTTTTACATGTCTGTTTGTTTACGTATAAGCAAATGAGATCCAATCTGTTAACTTAATTAGTGATCGTTAGAGGTGTTAGGTTTATTTTTGAACTTTAAACAGAGGGCAGCTGTTTTCCCGAGCTTTCAGTCTGTAAGCAGATCACAGACGGGTGCCGCGCATGAAGGTTTTGCTTTCATTTTTCACGCAGTTGTTGTTGAATAACACATCTTTCACCAGAAAGAAAGCAGGTATTCAGTCATCTCATCAGATGCGCGCCTCTTCCAGCCTTCTCACTTGCTAAATTTTATGTTAGCTAAAAACAGTAATCTCTGGGCTATACGGTTATGTTGTGTATGGATGCCAGCACGTTGTGTTTATACCTACCTAAGATCCAAACGCAGTGCAGGCGAGACTGCCTCCAGGTGTAGTCAGGCCGATCCAGTTCTGGTTTCAGATGTGGAATTGTCACAGTATATTTTGCAGTACTGCAGGAGAGGACACAGTAAGTTGGGCTGGTAGTTTGCTTTTTTCCCTACAAAGGGAGGGGGGGGGCATGGTTTAAGAGTCATCATTTGCTATTAAATATAATGGTTAGAAAAGGTCAATCTTTCATTTTATCTCCTCCAGCACTAGCTACTTTTGGAGTGAATATAATAAAAATATAGTTATTTATGGTGGAGGGCGAGTCATGCATTCTCCAGGGATGGTCAAGCAAAAAAAGAATCTCACACCCCTGCACTCCCTCTAAACCCCTATTAATAATGAACAGTCCCTTATTTGTCTTTGCTTAATAACCCTCAACAGCGATTGTAAACAATGTAAACAAGTGAAACACAGTCCAGCTTTTGAAGGATACACAAGGATCAAAATGTTTAAAGCGTTTCAGTTGTAGAATCCTCTGTAGTCTCTCACATCTGGAATAATCCATCCCATAAGGCTGTGGTTGATAAATCGAGATGCCTGATTGGTTGATTTATTGTTCTGACAGACATTCATGTCCTTGTCACTCCTCACTGACTGCCATCTTCCCTGTAGTACACACGGACACACACACACACACACACACACACACACTCAAAGCACAGCACAGTTTACCGTATGGCATTTCTGAGCCCCTGAAGCACTTTTGAATGGTTGCTGGTGGCTCACTGGGATGCAGAGACATTAAAGCACTGAATGAGTGTGTTCTATTTTAGTTGACAGCTGCCTCACCTTGACGGAGGTAATGGTGGCCTACGAGCAGAGCTGCGGCAGACACCAGGTCCAACCCAGGGCGCGCATCCTGCAACAGCTCCAGGTACACTGCTTCCCATATCTGTGTTAGTCTTTGTTCATGTCAATCAAACAGCGTGAGGCAAGTCTTTTTTTGGATTTACTGTTGAATTCTGAGTTGCTGTGGGCGGTGCTGTTCAGGGGCTATTACTGCTCATTCTACTGCACACTAAGTTAGTGTTTGTGCCAACATTGTGCCAAAATGTGGCTCCCTGAGGGCGGGTACAGGAATTGGACTAAATCGCGTGAACAAAAAAAAACTAGCACAGATCACAAGACAAAACTGCCGTATTACTCACATCTTAACTCTGTTGTAGTACCATGTTAATGTCACATGATTCAGACTGTTATCTGCACAACCTACCAGTGCTTTAAGTGGGCCTGTACTCACCGATATGCAGTACCAGCACTCGCCGGTACTCTTTTATGCCCTCTCAAAATCAGGTTCACTGGGTGACTCAAAATGGCCCTAAAGTCTGCTTTTCTCTGTCAGCAGCTGGTCTAAGTAACATTTTCTACCTTACAAAGCCTGATGGTGATCCAGCAGAGTAAAATCCTGCCTTATCAGCTGCTGATTGTTTGTGTGACACACTAAAAGTAGAGAGCAGAGAAAGTATCTCAGGACGCACCTTTGAACACACACTGTGCGTAAACACACTCACTGTGACACAGTGCGCGCACACAAACACACACACTGAAACATCTTGGATGATTTGAAACATTTGGTTCCATCAGCCGCAATCAGGCTTGTTGCTGCAGAGTGTTAACAGCATCTCCACTCCAAACAAGAGGGTAAGAGCAGGGTAACTGCAGGGCTCAAGTTAGTGTGAAGGCAAATCATTCACAGCTGTAGACGACATATGCGGAATGGTGTCCGACACTTTACGCACATGTTGATGGAGTGTGGCAGTGTTGTACCTGTCGATGCTCTATTTTCTTTCAGTGATTCATACTTTTATTCTTTTCAATTGCTTTAAACGTTTTCCACGAGCACAAACATTTTCCTCCTGGGAATGCGTCCTCACATCTGTTTGCGCAGGTGAATTCACCTGGCGGCCTTCACTAGATGACCCGGCGTTCGGTCTGGGGGGAAAACCCTTTTGATTGTCTTTATAGCTTATTCTTTTTTGTTATAAAATAAATGAATGCTGCTGCTGCTGGCTCCCAGAATGGTTACTTCTACAGAGGTTCTACTGATATCATAAATCCCATGTTCGTCTATTCTGTTGCGCACATACATCACAATCACACTTGCATACACTAGTCTCTAGTGCAAGCAGGGGAAAAAATCACACACATATTATCATTATATATTATCTCCCTTTCTAATAAAATAAACTCACTTATTCTCTCTTAGCCACACTTGAAACAGTCATTGCCATTTATAATTCATTTTATGTACATGCTTACTTTACTTGGACCAGCCGTGTTAAAGCACGCTACCCCCCCTGCTGCATAAATTTTACTTGAGATCAAGGGGAATTATTTGTGGAAAATTAGAGACTTAGCAGTGCTTACATTAAGCATACAGCCGCCGTATTATCTCTGAGGTGTTAATGAACCCAGTTGCATTAGAAACGAATGTAGGTGGTCCTCCTGAAAGAGTAAAATATGTATGGTTAAGCATTAGCTAAGAGGGGCAATATTTAGACCAAAAGCTGCATGCGAATGAATCCATAATAAGACGATGCAAAACGAAAAGATGAACGCCTAAAGAGTAAATTTATTAAATTAGGTCTTTTCAGGCGAGGGGCAATTCCCCCGAGGACCGGCGCTGAAGAATATTTAAAGCTTTTTTTTTTATTGCACCCTTGGGCCCCTTTGCACTCCTTTGAAATGTTGTAAGTGGGTAAAACAGTTCTTGCTAGTGGTGACATCTTCATAGGAGTGGTAAACAATAATAGGCCGGAGCCAGCGGGGTCCAAGGCCGCCATGCTTAAACTCTCTGATTTCACTGTGCAAACTGTGAACGCGCGCCTCGCCGCTCTGTTTCTGTTTGGCTCACTCTGTGATTAGGAAGGTAATTGAGATGATCAAGCTCCGTCTCTACACGTCTGTTTTGGCACGAGGGGAAGAGCTTAACTGCAGTGATTTATATTCAGATTGAGAAATAACTGTGAAACACATTAGTAGATAATACAGGTGGTGCTATAAGGCCGGTCTCTTGGTAAAAGTTTCCCCGAGAGAGAGAGGGGCGTTGTTTGATTCATTCATTGATTGATCATTAATTTGGTATTTAAGTAAAAATGAATAAAAATTGAAAACAGCTACAGGCTTATGCACCCCACACACACACAAGCACATATTGTACATACGTATACATTCATACATGTGCATAGGCACATTGATATACATATAGTTACTGGGATTGTGCATCAGTGACTGTAGTAGTTTATTTCATGCACAAAGAAGTGCCTGCCCCACATGGAGTTACTGCTATACAGTAAGTCCATGAAAAATACTGCTGCAGAGGGGAAACAACATTTGGCAGAAGAGAACAGAACGTTTGAAATATGACGTCATATTGCAAACGTTGTCTCTGTTTCAGACACTTTTATATAAATTCTGACACAAAAATGGTCCTCTTCCTAAAAGACAGCCCGTCATCCTTTCACAAGAAGTTAAAGTAACTCATCAGATGCAGAGTAATAATACATAATACAGTTTCACCTAACACGTAACAAACTAAGCCTTTCCTCCTTCACATAAGGGTCCACACTATAGTTATTTTTTATAAGACAACATTTATATAACTTAGGTTTGTATACCATCTTTAAGGAATAATTTCTACTGACCATCACAATTATTCTGCCATCCAAAAGTAAAGGTTTCCCCTCACTAATCCAGGGATCTCCATCCAAATTGTCCCATTTAAAGTTTTCTTGTCAGCCGTTATTCACCACTGTGTTCCTGAACACATCACCACTGTGTTCCTGAACACATCGCCACTGTGTTCCTGAACACATCGCCACTGTGTTGCTGAACACATCGCCACTGTGTTCCTGAACACATCGCCACTGTGTTCCTGAACACATCGCCACTGTGTTGCTGAACACATCGCCACTGTGTTCCTGAACACATCGCCACTGTGTTGCTGAACACATCGCCACTGTGTTCCTGAACACATCGCCACTGTGTTCCTGAACACATCGCCACTGTGTTGCTGAACACATCGCCACTGTGTTCCTGAACACATCGCCACTGTGTTGCTGAACACATCACCACTGTGTTCCTGAACACATCGCCACTGTGTTCCTGAACACATCGCCACTGTGTTGCTGAACACATCGCCACTGTGTTCCTGAACACATCACCACTGTGTTCCTGAACACCTCACCACTGTGTTCCTGAACACCTCACCACTGTGTTCCTGAACACAGCACCACTGGTGGCCAAAACTAAAGTGTAAAGTCCAGAAAACTGCCAGATGGCTTTCAAGTGAATCACATTCCATGAAATCATGTTTTCATGAAATCACAATACACAAATCATTTATTTTAGAAGAATCAATTTCATTGAAGAGTAAATTTTATTCATATTTATATGGCTGTTCTTCCTTCTGACCTACGGATCTACATCATGCAAAATAAGTCTGGGTAGTTATGGGCTGTCTTTGCTCCCAGGACTGGCTGTACTGAATTGGAAAAAGAGTTTATAGGGTAACTTTATTTTTTTTCAACCTGGACAATGTTTTTGTGTCTATGTGACTAATTGGGACAACATTTTTTGGGACTGGTTCAGTATTGCACAAGCGCACTGCAGTATGGAAAGGATCCCTACAGAGATGTACATTATTTTTAAAGAGTAAGATCCATTTGGTTTAAACCAGACACAGTCACTGTATTGCTCTCTTCAAAGCCACCAGACTGCTTTGATAAAAACAGCAATTTACTTCTCAGAACATGGGAGTTGCTGGTCTACCGCTGCCTCGGTCAGTTAGTTTGTGTTATTGTGTGACTTTGTTGGTTTTGTTTGTGTGTGTTTGTTAGTGACTTTGGTGTTTTAAAGGGTTAAAAACAAAGTCACCCAATAACACAAACTAACCAGTCGAAGCAGTGGTAGACCAGAGAGGTAAAATTACAATTTATTTCAAGGGAGTCTGCTGTCTGCTGGCTTTGGCGACAGCGACTGTTTCTGATTAAACTAAAAGGACGCTACTATTTAAAAAAGGGCCTCTGTCGGGATTCCAGCCATAATGTTGATGTACTTTGACGGGGCGCAATTTCCCGCAAGGGTTACACTGCAGCCCTGTCTTGCCGCTACTTACTGCAGAGTGCTCGCTCAAAACTAGACCAATTTCAAACAATGTTGCCCCAATTAGTCACACAGACGAAGAAAATAAAGTCCAGAAGTTACCCTTTAAGTAGGCTGCGCCCTCGGCTTGGAATCAGTTGCAAAGTCACCTCAATCTACGGGAGCTCATTGGGCTCATTTAACGTGATTCTAAATGACTCGGAAGCAGGTTCATAAAAGAAGGCTGTAAAAATGTTTTGATGTCCTATAATTCTGTTTGTTGTCTATTTCTTCTTTGTTTTCATTTTTAGTTGTTTTACGTCGGTCTAATGTCTGAAAAAGGAGATTTTTAATCTCAGTAAGTCTTTTGCTTTTTGTTAAAGAAATATTAAATACTAAAAAAAAAGTTCTAACTTGCACATTGCCTGTCTTACCCCAGTGTCTCTCCTCCGTCAGTAAGGCATGGAAATATCTGATCCTCCAAATATTTAGATCTCATACATCAGTTTGTGTGGAGCTAAAGAGGTGGAGGGGCCCAATATTCCTTCTTCCCTAATGTGCTTTGACTGACTGATTGATTGATTGATCTATTTCAGTTAACAGAGGTTGTCATAGGTTTTACGTGGAGTATTTTTGAACCCTCCAAACACAAAAGGATTCTAAATCAAGCCAGCTCTGACTGTGAGTTTGTATTCTTTCCGTGATGTTTGGAAAATAAGCTCGGAATTAGTTGCATGTTGGCAAATCTTCTAATGAATAGCTTAGTGGTTGTTTCCCTAGCAGATTATTCAGTTGAGTGGACTGAAGAGAAATCAATTACCACAACTTAACTTTCATTATTTATCCTACAGCTAAGGAAGCCGGCCTTACATGACAATGTGCCTCCCTCAGATTCGTAGGGTCAGATTTGATACCCACAAATGCTGTTTTCCCGGGATAAACCCCTCTGAGGAGGGGGGTAGGAAGAGAGAATCCCTGCACAAATGACAAGACAAGAGAAAATCTGTTTTTACAGACCACCGCTGCTTTCTCAGCTCTTTTGATTAGCATTAATGTTGCACTGCGGAAGTCTGCCGACACAACTGTTATAGCTCCACACACACACACACACACACACACACACACACACACAGAAAGCTATATCTCCCTGCCTGCGTAATTCTAAAGGGAACATTTTTTTTTCTTTTAAATTAAATGCATGCTGATTGTTATTGTGCCCCCCCACCCACCCCCGCGGAATAGTCAGCAGCGAGGTAAATGTCACTAAGTAAGTGCCACACATTTTCCTTGGTGGTTGTTAGCAGGGTTTGCATGCAAAGTAAAAGCACAGAGAGGCATGGGAGGAGGTGGAGGAGTGCTCCTCCGTGCGTCTGGATGCGAGCGCTTATCAGGGAACAGCAGGGGGACCGGACATATGTCTCTCCTCTCATTACAGGCCGAGACGGCGATAACGGGGCGGTTAGTGGTGCATTTGAAATGGCGTACAGCGGCAGCCGCAGCGATCACGCAGGGAAAAAAGGGGAGAAACGGGGAGTATGGGTCGGGAAGAGGATCACCACGGGACCCGCCGCTAACACACTCCAGTCTGTCATTCAGATGGCCCTACACACACACAGACAGACACAACATGCTTTATTTAAAACACACTGACTCCACCGCCTTTCCATTGTGGTTTTAGAGGATTTTGCCGTTTGGGAAACAGCATGCATAACTGAAGAAGAATAAAACCTCGTCTACGTGTAAAAGAGTCCATTTTACATTCTCTGCCTCTAATTGAATTCGGAGCCGTTGCAGTTAAACTGAATGGCATGTGTGATGCACTATTGGTGGTGCACTATTAGGCTGAATTGAATTTGCACGCTCGGGTGGTCGCACAAGTAATATGAGCGCTTTTGTAAGTAGGATAATATTACAGGCCTGGATTCACTGAGGGTTCACACGGCTGAGACACTCGTCACCGGTTGTTTACAAAAAGCCAGCACACGTGTAAACGGTATGTTAGTCGTGACTGCTCCTCACATTTTAATTATTTGTAGTTGCTGATTGCCCATGTTTATGTCATAACTCCAACAAAGGGCCGCATTTGTAGACACCGCATACAGCAGAGGATCCACTGAGGTCAAAGGTTCAGCTCAGCCACATTACAGAAACACATTTTCTTATTTACCTCTAGTGGAGCCGTTTTGAGATTTCTGCTTCCAGAAGTTAGTTTGTGCTGGTCGCAGTTCCTCAGCATTGTTTCCTGGCAGTTGGGGGTTGTGGAAGAGTTTACCTTCTGCAACTTTACACACACGGCTCAGCCTGACCAAGTGACCTAACTGAAAATGTTGATTACTCTGGTATGGATTTGTCCATCATGGAAAAAGAGACGCGAGACACAGGAGATTGACAAGAAAAAGGCAGCTTGTTACTTGTACAGTGTTATATTGCTGAAGCCAGACACTCAGAAAAGTACAGAAGACATGACCTCAGTGCGCTCACATGCTAATGTGTGTATTCTCAGAAGGGGAGATGTAATAAACTGTAATAATCTTATAATAACAATATAAGACAACCCCTTTCTGTTCATTGCTGGAATCTCTTATAAACATCGATTTATTCTTTTGTAGCTTTGTAAGCTCTTAGATTTATTTTTTCAGTCTTAGTTTATTTGATCTTACAGGCCGAAGCAAAGATTGCTCAAATCAAATCAAATGTTTGAACCGACCCTGGCAATGCTACAATCCCAGGATCTCTCAACACAGGCTTCCTCCCTCAGACCAAACACTGCAGTTAGACCTGGACTAGTTTAGAAAACGTTGCCCAGATTGAGAAATGTTCCAAAAGTCTCCATGTATTATGGAGGCCAGCTTGATATTAAATAGACTCCTTAGTTTTAATGCTTAGTTAAAGACAAATCATAAATAGTTCTCATAAGCAATCTGGATCAAGTTCAAACTTGATCCAGATTGCCTGTGTTCCCCGTGTGTTCCTGTCTTTCCATCCAACGTGAACGATGACAGAATCACATCACGAGTTAAACGAAACAGCGCACAGATCAGACTGCTGAAGCTGTACGAGGCAAGGTTCACACACACACACACACACACACACACACACACACACACACCCCTCCAGCACTCGCCACTCAGCCTTAAATGTGTACATTATTTTTGACATCAGCCATTTAAGGGGACAGTATATTTTACACAAAGTGGCATTAATTAAGTCACTAAACGCACGCTATCATGTATTTCAAAGCCAGTGCGGATGAACAAAGGCAGTGACAGTTGGAAATACTGTGAAAGTCAATTAGAATTTTGTGTACGTTTTTAGATCTCTCTTTTTTTTTAATGATAAATGAAGTTACTCATTTTGTCTGTGCTCTTTCTAGACACTGCAGCTTTAATTGCTAATTGTTAACAGTGAACGAATACATTTGCATATTAATTAGCTCCCAATTTACATTTTTAATTTGCTGCCTTCAAAGGGTGTGAGATAAAAGGTCGTGTTATTTTAAATAATTTATCCTTTATTGCAGGAAAGATGCTGAAAGGAAAAACGTGGCGGTGATTTTTAACCCCTAAGAGCTCTGAAAATGCATGTGAAAAATACATGCAAATATATATTTATTAAGATTTTTTTTTTTGTCAGTTAATTAAGCGGAGCGAAGGAGAAAAATCGTGCTCTCAAACAGTTTTTAATACAAAGCCAGGCGGAGAGGCAGAGCAGCTCTGGACGGCTGAGTAAAGAATGGGGAATGCACCAGAGATGACTTCTGTGGAAGTCAAGTTTGGAAACCAGATCGCCCCTCTGTCTTTTCCTGCTGCCTGCGTGTGTGAGAGAGAGAGTGTGTGTGAGGGAGGGAGCGCTTTTCTTTTTATCACTCCATTTTGTCCTCTCTCCCTCCTGACACATCAATTGATTTGGCAGCCGGCGCCTTCGGTTTCCGACTTTCACCACGAGGCAGCGGCGAGAGGAGAGGGAACGAACAAGTTCAGAAATTCATTAAGATGAAAAACAGCCTCCACTGTATTTCTTGTGAGGAGGAGGAAGTGCTGCGTGTGGGTTTCTCTTTCTCTTTCTCTATGTGTGTGTATTTGGGAGTGTGACACGGGGTAGCCAGCCAGTTTGCTCGCACATTCTTCCTGAGCGCCGCTCATTGGCTCTGTGCCACAAACAAACCGGTTCCGCGAAGCGGTCGCCAGCCGGACGCCGGCACACAGTCAAGCTTTATTTCTTTATTTTTTTTGCTGTTGTTGTTGTTGTGACAGACTAAACAAAAATTCAGAGGTGACAGAAATGCATACAAAGTCAGTGAAAGAGATGAATGGAGCAAGCTGGACACCCGAAACCACCCAAGACATGCCTCCCCTGCAGCTGCAAGTCTTAAAGTTAAGGCAGTTCTGCAACAAGGATGCAGGATCCATATAAGGCAGAGAGCCTCAGAAAGAAAGAAGAAAAATGTGACTATGAAACAGCTTTAAACCAGGATAACCTTTTGTAAAGAAAAAAAAAAATATATAAGCGTTTTATTAGCCTCAATTAATGGTTAAAGACATGTTTTGTTTTCATACTGTACATGTTCCTAAACTGATTTTGCATCTGTGGTTGTGCAGTCACAGTAGGGCAATAACCACTCTCACTGATGGAGATCAAATATGATGTAAATTGATGACCCTGGTCAAAGATTTTGCGATTATATTTACAGGCAACAATGCACAAGGGTGCATTTTAGGGTCTGAAGGGCTGAGAGGAACCTGCTGATAGTGAGGGAAGTGACAGCGAGGGAGAACCGATCCACCAATCAGGATTAAGAGGCAGCTGTGTGGTTTTCAGCAGTCTAGAGCCGGCACACAGAATATGTGAACATTTTAGAATATTTGCAGTGTGTGTACATGTAGGGTGAAAGTGAGGGAATGCCATGAGGCCTCAGATATATTGTGTTTCTTATGCAGAGGCAGCGTGCAGAAAAAAAATCTGCGTATGGGTCTAAACATAATAAAAAAGCTGAGGTTCAAAAAGTAGATGTTTTAAATGATTTAATTAATTTAATTTGATTGTTATATAAAGAAACAAGGGACCATATGTTTGTTAATCACAACTGTTTGATTGGATTATATATGGAAACTGGATTATTTTCTTGGTGTTGTTAAACCCATATGCTTTTCACCATTCTACCAAATGAACGGCTGAAATATTGAATATATTGCATGATGTGTGATAAAGATGTCGTCTTTATCAAATCCTTTTGGTATATTGGTATTTAATCAAACTCAAGTGACTTCTTCCTGACTGAGCTCACAGTGACAAAAACCTGCTATATATATAACGCAGTGTGTGTTGAAGCACATATACACACGTTCTTGCTCAGTGTGTGTATGAGCATGTGTGTGTGTGTGTGTCAGTTAAGTGATTACGGGGGGAAATTCAACCACCTCTACCAATTACACACCAGCCTCTTGTATACATAAACAGTGCAATTTATGTCCCATTGATCTGTCTAATTCTTTCAACAGGAGCACATTATGGCCGCCGTCTTTTTGTCTCCCGCCTTGCTCTCCTCTCTGCAGCGTGAGAGCCGAGCGAGGGAAGCCTTCCAAGTCCTTTTGTACTCCCCGTGTCCCTTTGAACAATGAATCATATTTAGCAACAAGAGAGGAGGAAAAAAAAAAAAAAAAAAAGGCGCCGCGCGCAAATAAGAAGGCGGCAATTCAGTGAGCCAAGCCAAGATGAGTCGGTGTAGGCAGGAAGGCAGTCAGAAAGCCACGCTTGGACTGACATGAAGGGGTGACGGGGCTGAGACGAGACTTTTTGGGGCCCTTAGCAGAATTAGGCACCCCGCAATTAACGCATTTCTTTTTTGTTGATGAAAAAAAACTATAAATTACTGTCTGATTTTATATTTTAAAGTGATACTAAAAGCTGGTAACCCTTGATGGTGTGCGGTGTACTCACAGGTGGTCCGACAAACCAGCACAAAAGAAATCTTCAGATTCGTGTTCATGTCTAAATAAGCACCAATCAAAGGTCAAGTCATTGTTACTGTTTATTAAGAGTTTCTCTGAGAGCTGTGCTTCATCCTGACTGCGTGGGTGTGGTTTGATCCGGTGTGATTGACAGTGGCCCGGCAGCAGAAGCACACAGCCTCGCCACTGTCATCTCATGCTGGTTTAAATGTTGCTAAATCCTGATTGGTGTACGGAAATATGTGACAACACCTTTTTAAAGCCCCGCCCACCTTAAAACAGAAATAAAGACGAGAACAAACAGAAGCGTCTCATACCAGACAGCAAAACTTTGGCAGAATGTTTTGTGTTCTTCAGAGTCAGAAGCTGATAGAGAGGACAGATTTTCAGGGCCTCTCAGCAAAGTAAACACAATCTATTTTCCCCAACAACACTATAGTTTAAACAGCTTTAAAATGTGCATGGTGATGTATAAATGTGTAGCACTGTTATCTACTCTGATTAAAAGCATTCCAATAAAAGACATAATATCAATACAAACTTCAAGTATATGTTTAGTACAATATCCATCCTGTGAAGGACACAAATGCACCGAGGAAACCAGTGAGGGATTTTTAATTTGCTCACTTTTATTGCCCCCTGGTGGTAATTGATGCTTCCACCAACTGCTATTTTAGATGAATATTCAGTTCTCCTGCTAAACATCCAGAGCTGTGTTCTTATAGGACCATTCTTTGAAACAGCATGTGATCGTCACCTCATTTGAATCCGGAGTGGTGAAATTCTCTCAGGGTAGCAGCTGTTGACCTCAGCCTGCCCTAATCAATTATAAGGTGCATTTCAAACACATCGCTTCCATCAAACACCAGCAAAAATAACTTTGCACCTAACACAACCTCCCCTTTATGACAGAGATGAACATGCTTATATAAAAACTCTGCTCCATATATAAGCCCAAGCCCGATCCCAACGCCACAGAATCTCATTTTATAAAAATAAGCTTTAAAAAAAAAAAAAAATCCCGTTCCCTTTCCCTGTTTTGCTTGTTAGTAGGAAAAAGAAATCTGTGTTTTCCACCATCCGCACAAATCTGCCACCTCCGGTGATTGATGCAGTCAAATTAGATGTATGTGGAACACTGGCTCTGGCAAATGAACACATCAACTGATGACCAGCTGTTTCTAATTATTATACACTGGTTAATTAGGACGCCGTGTCACCATCAACGGCGGCGGTAAACTGTGTGAAATTCATAATTCATGCTCTGGCCTCCCTGATCAAACCGGTACAGTGTGGCATGGATGGAGAGGCCGTGCGGAAAGAGACTAGGGAGGCTGGGTGGTGCACTGCTGTTGCCAAATAGCTGTGTGTGTGTGTGTGTGTGTGTGTGTGTGTGTGTGTGTGTGTGTGTTCGCGACCCTTTCCCTCACACCTCCTGCTTCTACCCCTCTCTCTGTCTCTCTCAGCAGGGTGTGTGTGTAGGTGGCAGTGTGAAATGTCTGGATCTCAAAGGTAAGCTGAACGCCTCACTCCGTCATTATTAAATATGATTGAGGACTTTATGTGACATTCATGATGCACGGAATGATTTTGTAACGTTAATGGTTTAGTGATAGAATATACGAGATCATTTTTACATTTATTTGCACAAAGAAGAAAAAGCTTTTTTTATGATAAAGCTGACGTCAGTTAATAACAAACCTCTCAGTGGGATATCTTTGATCCTGGATCTCAGTACACTTCACAACCACACACACACACACACACACACACTTAGATTGAGATTTAAAGACTGGTACCGAGTCAAGTGTGATGATTTATTGAAATGATCTTGTTAAACAAACGAGTGCGTATCCTTTGTTTGCCGCAGTTAATTACTTATTTTCATGTGTTTATCAACAACACAATGCAGAACTTCCATTTGAAATCTGCTAGGAAAAACCGTGCGTGGAGATAACTGCTGGGTTGGCTTAGAAAATGACAGTTTTCCTGATGCAGTTTTAAAATTTCCACAAATTTCCAGAAACGTGTCAGTATATGAAACAACGCAGAATAAGCAGATCATTAATAGGAAAATAACACCAACAAAATCCTTCAATCTATTTCATTTCCAAACCAAAATCTAATGGTGACCTGATCATAACTGTAAACCTAATGATTATACAGCCTTAATCCCATATTCATCTCAAGCCGAGCATTAATTGAAACCTGAATCAGTGCCTAACACTGAATTAAATTATTTGTTGCTCAAATCTGATACCAGCTCAAATACTGAACTCAAATCCCAAATTAAATGTTATTGTAGCCCTCAACTAAATCTAATCCCACATCAGATCTTAACCCTAAATATAACTCCTAACGCCAAACTAAATGTAATACATACATTTTACTCTAAACCCTGTTTTTACAAATTAGGATAATTTGATTGTGGCCCTCACATTCAACTAAAACTAATCCTAGTTCAAATTCAAATCTTGAACAGAAGTGATAAATTCAAGGTCTTGTTCTTACATTAAACCAAACCTGACTCTCTGATCCTAAATCTAAAGTCCGAGCCAAAGTAGTTCAGTGAGCCCTGGACAGAATATCCTCCTTCACTCCGCCTGTTCTCACAAGTATAGAAGCAGAGCAGCAGGCGCATCTGCATACAGCAGCAGTGTGAAGTTGTGCACGATGGCATGATGGGCGTCTCTGTCGTCACGCAATGATGACATCTGACTCCGGGTGTCGCTGCCTTATTATCTTCCCGACGCAGGGCGGATTAGAAAAATAGGATTTCAGATGGCTCTCCCTTCCACCCCACACACCCTCTGCCATCGCTCAGTTAAGTGATTATTGTTAAAACACAGGGAAAAAAGTCATTTTGGAAATAATTATGATAGTAATTATCATTCCCCCTTCTTGGCTGGGGAGATAAGAATTAACCCAGGAGAGAGAGAGAGATTGAGTCTTAAAAGTCACATGGATTTGTTTGATCAGTCACAGTTTGATTTGGAGTGTGACTCCTGATCAGGGTTGGGGCGTAACAGCAATCAGAATGCCAGATCTCAACTGTAATTCCTTAAATGCATTAATGAACACACATCAAATATAAGGTTACTTTTAAAAAAATATTTGGTATGAAGGAGCAACACATCACAGTAATCAGATTACAAAATGGTGACAGTGATCCCTGATAATCCTAAAAACACAATAATCACTTAAAAACAATAGGATTAGTAGTTGGATTACTAAAATAAAATTAAAAAAATGCGGATGAGCAGAAGGAGAAACAAAAAGGAGAAAAGGTTTATTTCACATACATTTGTGCTGATGGCAGACGAAAGTTAAAAAGTGAAAGTAACTCAGATTGTGGCAGTGGTGAGTAAAAGTAAAAATAGCAGAACTTTATTCAGAGGACATTTTTGTGTCGCAGATAAATATACAGCAGTAAATCCTTTGGTAGGTGCTTCGGATTTTGGAGTCATGTTTCAGTAAAAGCAGGAACAGAAAAATAACATTTTCTCATTTATTCTGAAAAGTGTAAATATTAAACAGATATTTCTAATGGAACCATTACGGCACTGGTACGTTGGCATATTATCACTAAAAAGAAAAAACCCACGCATGTCAGTTCATTCAGTTTTGACACTCCACTGTAACCCTGGAGGTCCAGCTGCTGGATGACAGCAGGTTCTGCGTGTTTGAACAGAGCAACAAGATGACTGAGAGGTCGTCACGAGTGGTTTAGCACGTGGGATTGTTTGTGTATCAAAGAAACGAGCCCAACTTAACTTCCACGACGTTTCAGTCTGACCCACCTGCCATTGGCCAGTGTCACTGTTACTTACTCTGGAACAGTACTGCTCCCAAATGATAGATCTTCATGTTCCGCTCGTGCTAAGACGTTGATCTAACTAGACTTATTAAGGTATTAATGCGTCAGTAATTATTTGATTTACACGGCAGGAAAATCTGAATGTCTTGTATCAAATGGTTTGGGACAATGGTTAGACATGCCTTCACACCCCTAACATGTACATACATACTAGAATAAAGCCGAAAGCTACAAACGTTAAAGTAAATAAACAAAGGGAGGTGCGCGGTACAAGAAAGTGTGCAACATGAATAAAATGCAGGGTACCTATCTTAAATTTAAAGCAATGAGTAGAAACAAACAGTAGCAAAGGCTGTGAACTGTGTTTGTATATTCCTGTAATATTACTGTACAGAAAGGCAGATCAGTGTTATGTATGTTATAAATTACATTAGAGTCATTGAAATGTAAAGTGCAATGTAAAATTTGAAAAAAAAAGAAGAAGAAGAAAACACTGAACTGGAACAGATGCGGTGCATCACACTGCAGGCTTAAAAACAGTAGGGGGAAAAAACGGTTGAGGAGCGTGATAATAATCCCATGTCAGTGTCAGGATCACTGTCCAGCAGTAGGAGAGGGGCAGAACCACAGAGTAGGAATACTACACTACAGGTAAAGTTCTGCATCCAAAATCTTGCTGAGCTCAAATATGCTAAAATACAGTATGTAGGAAAAAATACAGTATGTATATTAATGTGTATGGTGCATATGGAATCAGAAAGAGAGTACACATCATGCTGAACAGCCATGTCAGTGTCCCTGTGTATTATTACTGTATGTATGGTATTGTCTTATTATAACTGCTGATACATTTACATCTAAGCAGCCTTTTAATGTTTACGTCCTATACTAGAATTATTCATTTACCTAACATTTTAATTGAAAAATTGTATGTGCAAAATAACCAGTAACTGCAGCTTCTCTAAATGTAGTGAAGTAAAAAGTGTAATATTTCCTTCTGAAATATAGCAGATCAACACGTAAAGTAATAGCAAATGGAAATAATCAAACTACAAGTAACTCAACGGCAATTAAATCAATGTCCACCACTGGGTCTGGTAAATAAGAATACATTGTCAATTTATATTTCTGTACTGTATATACACACACATATATATATATATATATATAAATATAAATATATTATATTTGGTTAAATTGTTCATTTCAGGAGGTAAAGTAATCATATTACATTTAGGTTTTGGAAGTTTAGTTGGTTTACACAAGTGAGTTATTTTATTGATTACAATGCTCTGCAGGCCGTCAGTAATCAATGGACACTTGAGCATTTAGTCTAATCATGAAAAACTGCGCCTTGTTCCCTGTAACTGGAGCTGTCATCACGATTTCTCTTCCTCTGTTTCTGATTAAGTCTCAGCACTTTATTAAAAGAAAACACACACGCGTGCCCACGGATAAACTTTACCTATAAAAGGAAGTTGTTTTGTCGTGATTTTTGCTGAAATGTTCATTTCAGGGAGAGGATAAAGCACATTTAGAGCTGTGCAATTTTGCCTGTTAGCAAACAGCCTCCCAATTATCTTCCGTTTGATTGCTTGCCTCTATCAAGGTGAGCGATTAGACCACCGCTCCTGTGAAGCTCTGGAAGCCGTCCTGAAATCGCTGCACTTTGATTTCATCAATCTGCAGGCAGCCCAACTGGAAGAAAATGTGAGTTTTATGAGCAAAACTTATTTTCCTCATCTTCGTCTTCCAATTCCAATACAGTTTCATATTCAGACCTTCCCCTGTATCAGATTAGAGGCTATTTTTTTCCTTCCAAAAGAACTTCATAACATTCCTGTCAAATTTGGGGCCTTGCTTTCTTCATTTTTTTCTCCTTCACTATTTTTTTTTTCTCTTCCAGGGAGCATCGTCCTTGCTGGATATGATTTTGTACTATGAATCTACAACCCATCTTGACATTTCTGACAACAGCAGTATGGGAACATCGTGTTGGAGGGCCCTCGCTCATTTGATAAAGCAGGTTGGCTGACGCAGTGGAATAGTAATCTTTTCTTGTAGGCTTTCTCTGGGGGATAATGTACGTCCTAGAAAGTGAGTTTGTTGCACATTACATGGATTGAAGACACAGGCCAGAGCGAACAGGGTGAGAAGTTCTCCCTCTGCGAGCACCGGCATCAAGGCATCAAAACACGCGCTACATTACTGCAGCATCGCAGATAGCATTAGCAGGCATAACTGATTAGCTGTGAGGTGTGAGTGCAAATATTCTTTCTGCTGACTGACTTCCGTGTCTGTGTGATCAAAGTGGGACCGGATGAGGGAAATCAATGCAAGGACTTGGACAACGACTTAGTTGAGATTATTTTGTCATAAATGCGACGTCTCTGATGCTTTTAAGAACTGCCGTTTGTTTTGTCAAACTGACGGAACTGACATTACTTTGGGATGTGATGGGTCTGATGTTAAAATTCATCTATGGAGGGCAACTCAGTCATGTCTCTTGAAAAAATAATGGATTTAAAGAGAAAGCGAGGGTAAACATTTTCCCTGAGAGTGACGAGTTCCACCTTGTAACTGGTGGTACTGGAATGGTGACGCCCTGCTCTCTAAATGTCGGCACCGGCCGATGAAAAGGCCACATTGGTCGACCAGTTGTAAAAAGCCAGTTTGCAACACCTGCATGATCAGCAAACAGCAGACACACACAGTCAGAGACTGGCTGGTGAACTCAGTGGAGCATTTAGCAGCTATAGAGGCAGATATTTCTGAGGACCAAACACAGAGCTAAAAGAGAGAATACTGGACTTGGATTCATCAGATGACACAAACACAAAAAAGCATTGCCGTTAACATAATAATACATCTCAGATGACTAGGGTTTTGGCCAGTGGCCCTAATTTGCAGCAGTTAATTGTTGGTGTACAGAATACACTGACTAGACACTGACGGACAGCAGCTTACAGTTTTTGATCAAAATTATTGCTCAGGACAATTCAGTCGTTGCTGGATTCTGTGCCCTTTGCGCAGCCCCCAAAACTCTAATCCGATATGTCCAGTAGCATTCTACATCTATCAAAACCTCCTACATCTCCCAGCAGCACTGTCCCAAACACTTCACCAAGATGGCCCGTAGTGGCTTCTTGTTCGTTCACCATTAATCCTCTCCTTCTTTTGTTCTTTCTCTATTTTTCAGCAGATTAGACATCTCGTTGCAGCTCCAACTGCTTCTCTTTGCATTTGTGACTGTAGTCACTGTGTTTTGTGTGTTGTTATGTTGTGCAGTTTGTGTAGTTGTTATTATGTGTGTTTCAGAGTGTGCGTCTGTCCAGACTGGATGTGTGTAATGTGCCGTTGGTTGACTACCCGGCTCAGTCTCTATCTAAAGCTCTGCTGACCAGCCGGCTCACAGTGCTGCACCTTCACAATGCCCAGCTCAGCGGCATGCCACTATACACACTGGGTATGACGTTCTCTCTCTCACACACACACACACACAAAAGCAATTTTTCCTCACTGAACACTCCTGAGCTCTAGCTTCTGAATACTCGCGTATATCACACTGAGATTGTGTTTGTTTGTTAAATAATTGTTATATTGTTTTCTGTGTGCCAGTGTGAGCTGTGAGTATACATTCATGTGTGCCGACATGCATTAGGAAATGTGTGTGTGTGTGTGTGTCTGCGAGTGTGTGTGTGTGTCCTGTGGCCAGCAGGACCAGATTTTGACCTGTGACCCTCTCTGCAGGTCTGGACCCGGATTAGAGGCCTAATCTCTTACCTGTCACTTTACACACCGCTGCACACATCTATAAAGTCTCTGGCAGCCAGGACACACACACACACACACACACACACACAGATATCTACTGTACACTTTGGAGGCATGTGTAGTCTTTCAAACAGAAGTGTAACCTGAGATACGCTCTTTATTTTTTTTTTCATTGTACATTTTCTCTCTACACACCATCCCAGCATAATACACATATGCCACCACACACACACTTTCAGCACATGAACACTTTATTTGTTTCCCACAAATGACTTAAAATGTCATTTGAAATTAAGAATGAACAAAGTAAAGTGAAATCGGTGATGTCTGTGCTGAGAAGGGGGATTGTGCAGTGGGATACTATACTGGATGATTAAACACATATAAATACACTGACTGCGGGCAAACACAACACTTGGGGGGTGTTCAGTGCTGCGCATGAATAGACAGACAGACACACGGACATTCATGTGCAACAGGGGTAGTTAATAGGCTGAAGGTGCTCAGCTAGATAATGTGTAGCAGTAATCATTAGTAAGGCCAAAAATACATCCCAAAGTTATTTTCAGAAAGTCATTTGAATATATATCTAATCAAATAAAAACAAAATAATACGCTGTTTTGTTTTAATGCTGTTCATGAGCAGATGTCATGGTAAAACAACCTCTGTTTGTGACTTTTGGTTGGGACAAAAAATATCCAAACAGTGAACGCAGCCTCTCGTCTCCTCTCAGCTGGGAGCAGAGAAAGAACCAAATGGACGCAGTATGCTGCCCACTCTTCCCGGCAGCAGCTTGCTCCTCCAACATTTTCAGCCATTTCCTGGATCTCTTTGATATGTTAGGGTCTCCCAACCCACCTCCTCCTCCCACGCTCATCTCTCATCCCTCCCCATCCTCCCTGCCTTTACCGCGCCCGCTGCTGCCTCCCCTTCTCCTCTCCCGGCGGGGGGTCCCAGCTGAGGATCATTGCCTTCGATCGGAGGGGCCTCTGATTGCAGCATTGGGCGTTCGCGGTGGAGTCGACCGGATCAATCCCACCGATCCCAACATTTGGCTCCCACTGTGCCTGATGACAATGTTGGCATTCCACATGCAGCCCAACAGGCTTGATCAAATCTGCAGCATCGATCTGGACGCAAGGGCAGAGAGGGCCCAGGCAACACGGACACATGTGTACCACAGTACAGTACACATCTCACAAATACACAGGGAAGGCCCAAAGCACACATATAAATACACACGTATATGTCTGCAAAACACCATTAAAGATGTGATAAAGTACCATAATGGACAGATTCTAACAATGGCGTACACACTGACATTTTGAAGAGAGGGCCTTGAAATTTGACAGGTGTTTTGTAAGGTCTCCTGTGCTGAGGAGTCACAACTCTGGCTTCAACAATGGCTCCTTCATGTTAGAATGGTGAAGGAGTGCCACTTGATCTTTACCGCAGTAATTACAGGAGGCGGCGATTCCTGCTGTGCTCTCGTTTTCATGCTCAAGTTCACTCGCCATCAATCAGTCTGCAACAGTTCCAGCCTGGAGGCCCCATGTTTGGCTCTCAGAGGACATGCTTGTGTGATGGATCATATTTAATATCAGCTTAAAACAATCTAAATGTCTAAATGCCTCGTCTGCATTTGTGTTCTATCCCCGTTGCCTCACGCTTACCCACCAAGGCGATGGAGCGTCACCAGATGGATGCCACGTGCGGGAGCTTCACGTTATCCCTGTGACAAGGATCTGGTCCCCGACTGGCCTCCCACCAACGACCACTGCACTGTTGTATCTTAATTAGGATCAGTGGGCGAAGCTCACAGCTCAGGATGCTTACCCAGCTGGGAAATATCTTTAGTAAATCATTGGTCTCTTGTATTGTTATTCAACAGTTTTCTGTTTTTTTTCAACCAAGGTCTTCTAATCATAATTATACCTATGCCTTATGCTAACTTTGCGCTTGTCACCTCCATACAGCACACCGGAGAACGTAGACTCCGGTAAAAACAAGTATAGGGACAAGCAGTGAGACCCTGCTAATGCTTTATTTTTACATAAAACATGTCAAATTGATATGATGAAATATGAGCCCAGCCAAAAGTAGACAAAGAAATTGCATTCAGCGGCCACGGTGGTAGTCTGACGTTTAAGGTGCACACCACATAACTGCAACATCCACAGACGGATTCCTGGGACCTTTGTTGCGTATCACACTTTACCACTCGCATACACCACCCGAAACAAACGACTTAGCTCACTGTGCCCACTGATTCGTGCTCTGTTCACTCCAGCATTCAGTCCCTTTCCTTTATCTTCAATGACATTAAGTTTGGAGAGAGTGATGCGGAGACACTGGGCCAAACAAAATGCTCATTACAGTAAAAAAGTGAGCCAGGAATCGTCCTTCACTTCAACAGGCTGCCATTTCCCTCGTATTGTTTGCACCACAACCGCCTATCTTCTCAAACGCTTTGCTTACGGACGCCAGCTCTCAGACTACCAGCAGCTCAGTCCTGGAAAAGCCCGACTGGGTTCATAGACTGACGGGAAAGACTAAAATCTATTTAGTAGGAAAAACATAAGCAACTTCTGACAAACCTTAAATTCCAGGAGAGAGACCTGGCTCCTGGCTGTCACTATACTCAAATGATAAAATATATACAGTATGTTCAAAAATAGCCATTAATATTATAAGTTTTCCATTAATATTGATTTTCGTAATGGGAAAGCACTGACAAAGCTTGCATTGCTAGCATTTGTCTGGCATCGAACTAAATCAAAAGTCTGAGGAGGATAATTGGACGTTGAGGAGGTGATGTAAATGTTGGGTCCTGTTCCTGAACCTTTGAGCACTCTTTTCTTTTGTTGCTGCTTGTAGTTGGTGCACTGAAGTCAAACAAGGCTTTGCGAGAGCTCCACCTTACCAACAACCTGCTGAACAGCTACCAGGACGCCCTGCATCTAGGAGACCTGCTACGCTACAACACCACCTTACAGACACTGGAGCTCAGCCACAATGCTGTGGCAGATGCTGGTAGGAAATGTATCTTTGCCACAGGACAAAAAAATGCAGATTTATTCAGAGTAGCACAGTGAGAGGTTGATGTATAAAAAGCCATGTGTTCATTGATGTGTGGTTCTAGAAGAACAGTTTTGTCTAATTGAGAACCCATTGGGTCATCCTGTTTCTGATGGTGTATTTAATGGACATGTTTGGTGTGGTGAGTGCTGAAGGATGTGGACATAAAATAATAGTGAAATAAGGATAAATACTCGAGAAAAGAGGGGGGAAAGAGGTGCTGGTAGCTGTTTTTATTCTTGGACAGAGCCCCCCCCGCTCATACCTACACCTCTAAAGCTCACTAATCAACACATTGCTTCTCGCTTCTTTAACAGTACAAAAACAGACATGTAAAAACAACTAGTTGTTTTAGAGGGAGGTACGTGGTATAGCTATTTCCGGACACTCTCTGAAATAAGAAAATGAGCGCATTTCCAAGAATATCGCGTTATTTCTTCAAACCAAGGGAAAAATAGTTTCGGAATGCATTCCTGAATTTAATCTTAATTTTAAATTTACATTGATGCCAATAAGAGGCAGGGCTCATGTTTGCGGAAGCTGGTTGCAAGTGTGACACATGATCTTATTTGATTATTAGTAATTACAGCAGCTTCCAAGGAAAAACAGCAAAGCGACACGGTAGGTAAATATAGTGGGAGGGATCATCGCACTGTCAGCTGCAAACTTGCACAGTCCAGCTTTAATATTATCTAATTAATATAGATATGTGCAAAGGTTAAGCACATAACAACCTTCTTCATAGTTACTGTAGCTCAAGTCATGTGAAGCACTGCAGCAACACTCCCACTAAACATCTGTCAGTGCCATTTAGCTTATAAACACAAACACAGACAAGCAGTTAAGGTGAACATGTTCTGCTAATTACCATATTTTCATCTTTTATTTGAGTTTTTTTGGTTTTGTTTTTTAATATCCAGGTTTGGAGGAGCTGTGTGACGGTCTGACGCGACAGACGGCAGGTCTGAAGGTCCTGCTGCTGAGGAACAACCAGATCACTGCAAAAGGCATGGTCCATCTGGCCGCGGCCCTGGTGAGGAACATAGGACCGGCAGCATTTAAATATATTCCAACGCCCAAGAACAGGACCTTTTCTTTAAGCAGAAATACCTTCAGCCTGTAGCTGCAGACTGATTAGTGAGTCCAATCATTGCCTACAAAAGGCAACTATGCTGGAGGCACATTCAGCAACATGGTCCCTGCCTGTAAGACAATGGAAGGACCAGATATGTTGAAAACCATTTCGCTATAAGTAAGTAAGTGCTGCAGTAGGGCAACACATTGCCTTTAAATAAAAGCCACTTTGCGTAAGACTTTGGCTTTGGTTCTTAAGCTCGTTATACAAGCCTGTGTTGTAAAATGATAAATAAATCTACCCTGAATCTGCTGGTAAATATAAGAATATTTAGCAGCAGTGCACATTCTGTGTGGTTCAAATGAAGTGTTCGTGGGATCATCTAACTCCTTCTAAACCCCCTCTTTCTTAAGCCAAAATGGGGTTCTGATTGATGGTGTGCAAGGTGAGAAAGTAAAGCTGGATTTACAGTCACCGCAAGAGGTTAATGGAGGTGCTGCCGAAGATAACTACAGTCTATGTGTTGAATCATACTTTGCATCGGATTTTCCCCCTCTGAGATCACCACCGTAACATTAGGTGCATGTTTTTGTCACGATCAGGCTGTTTCACGTTGTTTCATTCCCTTTGTGGTACAAGGGAAGGGCATGAGCTACATGCATACTTATAGAACTGGGGTTACATCACTTGTCTGTTACTGAACAGGACACAACTGTTGGATTTCTGCTCATTCATTCATAGAGGAGGGAGATCGCAGCGAGCAGAGGCTTTGTCTAGATGTGCGTCACTGAAAAGGAGAAGAGTATTTTTCCAACTTAAATGTTGTCCTCAACAATCTCCATCAGCTTTAGCTTCTGGTGAGAGAAAACACTAGCAGGCTGTGCTGACCGATCAAAGTGCAGTCCCACGTGGTATCTCCATAGCAGCGTGTAGTTCCATTTTTGAGAGAGGCACATCAGCCACAGCGTATCCTACGCCATGACCTATACTAAGGTAGCTGCCGTGGGTGTGCTGTAACCCCTTAACGCAGAGGGATAGGTCATTTTTCATAGAACTGCTTCTGTCGTTTTCATGTGTACAATCGAGTGCAACTCCCTGAATGCCTTCGAGCAGAGACTTTTCCTGCAGCAAGACTCCAAAGACAAAGAGTTCATGGAGAGATGAAGGACAGGAAGTAGGGTCCAGGAAGCCTTATAAGGACTTCCTTGTAATATTAGGTAAAATAATTAGTTACAGGAGCTAGGTTACTGCTACTCAGAAATGAAACACTATTCAAGTGAAGAGAAAGAGGGAAGTTAACATAAAAAAACGCTGTAACTTAGGTGGATATCCACCTGATTCCATTCTCACCATGAAGTGATCGGAGCAGCCCTATTGCCTTTGTGCAAGCTGAGCTGAGCTGAGCTGAGCTGCCGGACTGATACCTGCTTCCCTCTAGCCAGTATTGAGGAAATGAAGAGCACTGAGCCTCATCCAGAGAATTCCCGCTCTGAAACCGTCCCGCCTCCGCATGATTCACTATACATGCCTAATAACATGCATTCCTTCCGCCTGATTGGCAGCATAAACTGCACCTTCCTGTCATGTGAGTGGCGATTGTGGAAGTCAAAAGGCTAGAAATTAAAGGCCTGCCTGGTACGCTCACACACACACATACACACACACACACACACTTCTCCGGTTTCCTCCAGTGCTACCAAAAGAAGGAACACTTTGATTAAATAATAGATGTGTGTTAAGGAGGGGTGCTCATACGGCCTGCCAGTCACGAGGATAAGTAGATGTCCTTGCAGGCCATAATGATGATAATTAGACTCGTAGCTGGTCGTGTCGAATATGATGACGAGGAGAGCTGTTATTAACCTTTCTGGTTGGTGTATGTGCTGTTCCTCTCTGTCCTAGTGGCTTGTTGGCTTGTCTAGGGGAGCAGATGTGGGCCAAAATCCACTTGACTTCCAGTTCTAGAATTTTGCCAACGATGTCTAAATTTACTCTTTGTCCCAAAAAGTTGTGAAGCTGATAACTGTGAGGTGAACATGTCGGGCAGGGCTCTCGTCTTGCCGCTGTTGTTGTGGGTTTTCTTTTTTTTTTGTTTAAGGCCAGCATGTCATGTGTGAAAGCATACTGTGTTTTTGGTGGTTTCACACTCCTACCCCCCTCAAACTTCTCACTCCAACCCTCCCGTGGTTTACGTTTGACAGGCTTCAACCATGCTTGACTCTCACACACTCTCAACCACGCAGTCGCCTCTTTAATTGTCTGCTATTATCCCTCGTGCATATCCATTCGAGATGCTCTTCCTCCCTCTCCTCCTCCCCTCTTCGCCAGAGAAGCTTCTCGCCACGCGTTGGATGTAGTGTTTCCTCTGTGTGCTGCGACTCAGTGAGGGGGGGGGGCGGGGGGGCCCTCTCAAGTGTGTTTGTTGTCACCGCGGTGCAAATTAACTCGGAAGAAGACGCTCTCTGGGTCTGTCGGTTGCCTTCATGGCTTCCTTTCCACCCCCGAGCTCCCTCTCTCTTCAGAGCAGTGACCAGAGGAATTTAACAAGGGTGGCGAGGCGAGGGGGCAACCGAGGAGTGGGTGGCGTGTTCGTTCCTCTTCAAGCTGTTGGGCAACATGGGCCTCTTGTGCCCCAGACACCCCCAGCTTTATGCGCCAGCTAATCAACCTTCAATGCTAATGTGGCTCTGGAGAGTGGAAACAGAAGTTCTGAGCATTTAACATGAGAGGAAACAGTCGGAAAAGGAATAATAATCACCACATAATAATAATGATAATAACTAAAAAAAACTTCTCAGCATTTTCCACACTCACTTGCACACAGAAAGTAGCATCCTACACAGACTCAAGCTGAGCTTCGTTGTCGAGTAAAGTCATTGAACTCACATAGAGTGACATACTTTACAATTTAAAAACAGGGATTCAAATTCTAAAAGTCCCTGGATCCAGTTTGAATTGTGTTTAAAAGCTGACACAAATGCAAATCAACCTGACCCCAGGATCCCTGTTTCGCAGCCAGTGCTGAAGGTCCTGCAGGTCCTGGATTTGGGTGAGAACCTCCTGGGAAACGAGGGGATCCAGGTCATAAGGGAACCTCTGATGGTGAACTGCTCAGTGCTGCAGCTCAGCCTGGCCCAAGCCAACATCAGCTGTGAAGGTACAACAGTATGTCTTTTCTTAAAAGAATCAATAAATGGATTGTTTTAAATTGAATTTTAATATAATATACTGTTTATAGATTATAGTAATATTGTTGGGTTTTGTCACAATGTGGTTGAATTTGTGACCAAAATTATCAAACTTATTCTGTTGCAGTTCGATTTGTTTTGCAGCATCTTAAATCTGTGTTCAAATACATTTGCATATCAGTGATTTATCTCTGGTTTCATGTTTAGTTTTGAATAGAGATAGGGCTGCAACTAGCAATCATTTTCATTTTCAAATAATCTGCAGATTTTTGTCCTTGATTAATGGTTTTATAAAATGTCAAAAATAGTGAATAGTTTGTTTTGTCTAACCAACACTTTCATTGTTTGAAGAGTAAGAAACAGATTATTTATTTGGAATTTGTGCTTAAAATTGATTAATCTATTGTCACTCTAATTGAAAATATTCTTTGTCATTCAAGTAATCAATTATTCAACAATTCTCTTCAGCTCTAAAAAGCTGTTGTGTTGTGTTTTAAAACTGGCAACGTTCCTCTTTGCATCAGTGACATTTATTGCTGTCTAGTAGCTTATTTAGGGTAGCGAACCAATTCAGGTTTCAAGATCAAACTAGTCCTGCAACTAGGTCAAATACTAAGCCCCCACCCTCTAAGCTTTCGACGTTGCACGTTTTCTTTGCTGAAGGCGCCGTGGCGTTGGCAGAGTTCCTCGCAGAGAGTCGTCAGATTCAGCGGCTGGACCTCTGTCAGAATGAGGTGAAGGTTGGAGGCCTGATGGCCTTGTGTCTGGCCCTGAGGATCAACCACTCTCTTGCTAGCCTGGATTTGGACCACAACCCCCTACAGGAGCAAGTAGGTGCAGCTATAATTGTAGTTACCGACCTGAAGTCACCTACATCTTTATGTGCCGGATCACTGGACTGTAGATGGTTGTTCCTGTTTGGCATTCTCAGGAAATGTTAGCATGTAGACCGTGATGTAGCCAGCGCTGCACTTGTGGGTACACAACACAAGCTGTCTTCTGTTACCATAAGGTCCATTAGTAGCTGCTGGTCATATCACACTTCATTAGCAGATGGAGTTTGCCCAGTTGTGATGGGATTGTAGACAGTAAATGGACTGCACTTATTTAGTGCTTTTCACGCGATGATGCATGGTGCTGGCCTGCAATAAGAGAGTAACACTTCACCGTCTTGCTTATGGACACTTCAACATCTGGACAGGTGGTTGTTGGCATATTTTTGTCAAGCTCTGTTTTCACATTCAAGCATGAACTTCCAGTCTCAACCGGTAAGCCAATGTGAACCATAAGTCTTTGAAGGGCATTTGAACATCTGTGACATCCATGACAAACTGTTTCTGCTGGTGAAGATCATGTGATGTAACTGAGAACTCCAGACTGTACTGATTAGAACTTGTGGTGAGACAGAGGATTATTTAAGGAGTAAAAACACTACCAGGGGCCTGTTCCAGGTTAGTATGTTGATGATTCAACAGGATCTTTTGGTTCTTCAAAGCTTTTTAAAAAATTCATCTGAAACTGTTGGTCGGAGCAACAAGTCCTGACGCCCAAGCCTAGAAAGGTGCTGCCTATTAACAGCTGGCTGGGGTCAGGACCAAGAGGTTAAGGGGCAAACCACATACATGAAGTCATTTTCTTTCATTTATAATGTTGATATAATTATAATTTTATTATTATAAGAAAAATCACTCTGATCTGTAATTATCACTATAGAGTTACTTACACATGAAGAAACCAGAAAAAGGTTTCTCAACACAAGAAGCAAACCAAATGTAGTCTGAAATACTGTGAGCAAAAAGACATGCATGATTCTAACTGTTAAAAGACGGATGGCAAGTCATTTATTTAATTTGACATTAAAATGGGTTTGTCATTTGAACAGTAAAATCATAGACTGTATATAAGAAATGGACGTAGTCCTCGTGACGTCACTCATTGGTTTGTGGACCGCCGTTTTGAAGCCTCAAGTTTGGCCGATCGGGCGCCGCCATGTCGAGTTTTTGCAACCAGGAAGCGCGGAAGTGACGATACGGCAGAGCTAACGGCTGTGTCCGGAACTAGCTAGCTAGCTTAGCTAGGTGCAACTGTAACTCACATTAACTGTCATTTTAACAGGCTGATAAGTTTGTCTAGAGAACAACAGTCTGAAAACTAAATGTTCTCACCAGAGAAAGTGAACAGCCGACTCCTAATAAGCTTTTTCAATGGTGCTGGTTAAATTTACACAGCACCAAGGGTACGAGTCTGCTCTAGCCTGATTGACAGGTCGCCATGGTAACGACTTGTCAATCATAGATATTCCTGCCCTGAGACATACTCTGCTTTGTGGTCTATTTTAATATAAATGGGTGTTGAAGAAGACTTGAAACTAGCGTCTGAGACCATAAACTCATCAGGAAAGTGTTTACTGGGGTAATTATTCAGCTGAAAATTAGAAACATTTTCCCATTATTTCTAATGGAGAGTCGCCCCCTGCTGGATTTTCAATAGAATGCAGGTTTCAGGGACTTCCGCATTCGCTTCATACTGTAGACCGGAAGCTTCCTGCTTGAGTAAAACTTTAGATACATGATTAACAGCATAACTCACATTGCTGAACATTGTTGGTTCAATGCAAGCTGCTTTGTAAGATATTGTAGTGAGGGTCATTTTAGTGCTGTTAGGCTCGCTGGTACGAACGAAGGGAACCGAGTTGTATTTGGTCAGAGCCGTTCTTTTTATTGTTGTACCCAAATTTCACTACCCGCTCTAAATCCACTCCCCTTTTACCTTTTCTTCTGAACAACAGGAATGGAGCCAGCTCCCTTCAAAGAGATGTAATTCCCACTTTTCCCACATTTTCATAACAGGTTTATGATTATCACTCAAATGACCCCCACAGGTCATGCACCTACACCCCCCTTAGTCTGACCGCAGTTACTGATCATAGCTAATCTTTAATGGTGATCAAATGGTGATCAAGCTAATCTTTAATGGTGATCAAGTGCAGAAACAGAGGAGACATTGTGGAGCACAATGTAGAACAAATGAAGCATAATTAATAAAGCAGGAACACATAAAACAGTTATAATAGTAGCTGTATTTGTGTAAAACTGTTTGATACAGGTTACAAAGTGCTTTACAGTCAATGTAAAACACATTAAAAAAACATAAAAACTGGCATCACACAGAGGTTTACAACAACCAATATGTAAAACATAATTCAATTGAATTTACAAATCAATGCAAAATAAAATGGGCATCACACAGTAAACCTTTTCTGTAAAAATGTGTCTTAAAAAGTGTGATAAAACCAGGAACAGGCTCTGCCAGCCTGATCTCCTCTGGTAGATTGTTCCAGAGCGAGCACAGGCCGACTTTGGTTTTCAGCATAGACCTCGGAATGGCTAGCAACGCACTACCAGAAGATCTCAGTCTGCGTCCTGGCTCACAGGGGGATAGGTGGGATGTGTGAGACGTGTGTCCATGAATCTATTACCCCAGTGCACGTTTGAAGGGTTCCCAACACACCTACCTCATGTACCTGCAACCATATGACCCGCAGTGATGATCATGGTTTCTATTCTCTAATCATTTTGCCTTTATTTCAAAATAAGATAAGACATAATGTATAAGAATAACTTCCAGGATTAACAAGTCAATCTTTAAACTGCTTTCAGAGAATCATATTAGCTGAGTGAGAGTAAAGCCTGATGAGAGCTTATTAGCCTGAATTAGCGGCATCTAAAGAACAAGTCTTATGAATTGTGATTTCTGTTTATTGACCTCCATCCTGCCTGGTGGAAAAAGGCTACTGGTGGTGCTGTCATAATAAAATGGATCCAGCTCTGCAGCAAAATGACTATTGGTGCTTTCATTTAAATGTTCCTTCTAACTCAGAATGAAGGGTATTTGGTGATTTGAGGATTACTTATCCTTAACATCTTGTCTTTTGTGATATATTCAGACTCACTGTGGTCACAGATTTGTCATTTGCCGACACAAGGAAGTCATTTGTGTCTCAGTTCATCAGTGGTACTTGCTTTGTTTTTTTTCTCTCTACCATCCATGGCTGCAGAGGCCTGAGGAAAACGATGCCATAACTTTAATACATGCCCCTGCTGGATTCACAAAATAATTACCCACACTTGCCATCTGTTTGTCATGATTTTATCTCTGCTAACTTATTTGCATATTAAAGCATTAATTAAAATCTCCAAGGAACGGAATGCTTACTTTAAAATTAACTCTGAAGGCGATCCGTGCACAGCTTCCAAAGTTGTTTTATTTTAGTTTGCAGTGGTTTTCTGTTTGTCTGCGTGTTGTTTACACGATTAAGCCTGATTTTTATGAAATGTCTCCTCTGGCTAAAGTCAAGCGGCAAGATGTGCCAGATTTTGGAGAGGCAGCTTTTAAGAGCCATGACGCTTCTGTGAATGTGTGTCATTATAGCTGGGACTTCTTCGTCTTCTTCTTCCTCACTTTTTGCACATGCACCAAAGCCTCCATATTGGCGGCTCTGTTTTCATGCTCCTCTAAGCCGCCAAGAGACGTGATTAGCATTTCCACTATTGGTGGGAGTTAGTGTGGCTGGGTATTTTAAGGGAATGGTAATAAGGGAATTTTTAAGCTCTGTCAGGTTTTGGAGTCACACAGCTGGGATTTGTCTTGGCGTGGCATATCCAGGTGGGAGGAGTGACGATTGTATTAAAAAGCAAATCTTTCCATCAGAAAACAGCGGGTGGCCAGATCAAGTGTTCTCGCTCAGTCACATTCCCCGGGTCGCCAAGGAATACGTGAAAATTTCATTCTTCTGAAGGAAAATAAATGTGGGTATGAATGTGAGTGAGTGACGGAGGGGGTTATGGCAGTATTTTGTGTGTGTTTGACAGAGTCGCAGAGATGGAGTTTGTGTGTTCATACATGTGCCTTTTGTATGCGTGTGGTTTTACGACGGTGCGGGGGGCGATTGAAGATGCGCATATTTAAAAGGCGAGAAAAGAAGGTGGCAAGAGGGGAGGAAATCTGGGTCCTCTTGTCTTTGTTTACAAGATTCAGATTTTTCATGTCTGTTGCCACGCTGCTCCATTTGATCACTGGCCTGTTTGCTGTTAATTATTAATTATTTACCCCTCTAAAATATTCATGCACCCTGGCCCTAGTGGAAAGCAGCCTTTTCCGAGGGGCAAGTTCTCTCTGTAGCCACTGCAAGGTGGAGCTGTTTATACATCCTTATCAGGGGACTCTGTCAACCCAGCTAATGAACTAAACTTCCCCCTGCCCGGCGCTCTCTTAATCGCGGGTCGGACGAGGGAGCCTGTTTACCTGTTTGATGCTTAAATATTTGGTTTGGGATTTGGCCGCCGTCAGCTGTTCTCCAGCAGAGGAGTTTAGTGATAACGCTGGAGAGTGTCCTCTCCTGAATGTCGCATGTCAGCAAGGTGTAGCTGTTAGAGAGTGATTGTCTCACTGAGTGATAATTACAGCAGCATGGAGTGTGAGTGTGTGCAGGAAGGAGAGGCAGCAGGAAGGAGGTTGTTCAGTGGTCCTGTGGAGGCGGATGACAGGAGCAGTTGTAGACCTTTGAGAAGCCAAAGGGACAACAACGTATTTATATATATATATATATATATATATATATATAAATATAGTTACTAACTTTATTACTCACCCACTCAGTCACAACTTTATTATGTAAACCTGTACAATCGATTGCGATTTAATGCGGCAGCTCTGGCACAAGTTCTACCTTTACAAAGTTTATGTGTGCAGTTTTTGTTGACATTTTTTGGAAATGTGTCAAATCAATTATTTGTTTATAACTGAGATGGTGGTTAAAGGCGGTGGTGTTCTACAGTATACTGAGATGTGTTTCTTTTGTCCTCCCATTTTACATACATGAACACAACTGAATATAATGCAGTCCAGTACAACACCAACACTATGGCCTCAATGATTAAACACTTCCTACTTGTTTTAACCATAGTGTATACAAACTGATTTCTTTACTTGTCATTAAACCCTGTGTCTTAAAAACAACAACCCTCATCATCTTGGACCAGTTGCTCTAAGAGGCAGGGCCAGACTAGCCCACTACAGGACAAAATCTGAGCTGTGGGGCCCCATTGAACCTTAAGTTTCTGTTGCCCAGAAATACTTTTCCTTCAGTGTGCATGAAGAAAACAACCAGAACTCCTCTTCTGGGATATATCCTGACTCTGCTCCTGCCTTGTTATGTATAAGTGAGCTAATTTAATTTAACATAAAGTTATTTAGGAATAAGCAGCTGTAAGAATTATATTATCTGAGATATCCCAGGGTTCCTCAACAAGCCAGGCCTGAAGATGGGGTAAATCTGAGTCCTACATCAAAGCTTGTATCATTTCAGTTCACTTTTGTGGTGCAAATTCACACAAATATTCACACAAATATTTTCAGATCAAAGAACCACTAGCCAACTGCCAGAGTGACCCTGGGGCATTTGAGGCCCCAGAGACATTGCTCACTTTGCCCACTTCAACCTTAACAATGTGGCAGATTTTAGTTTTAACGCTAGAAGCTCTGTAGTTATGGGGTTTCCAATCTGTGGAGGACCATTGCAAAGCAACACAAAAAATGTATATGCATACAAGACTGAAATGTTCTTATGAATCTGTGTTTTATTACTTGAATCTCATGAATTTTGAAATTGAATATCTGTCCCAGACACACTGCAGGACTGCTCAGCTGTCTGTCCATGTCTTACAGCACATTTTGATTTCACAAATGTCATTTAGATATGGCACTTAACTTATTGTTTTAATGGAAACTGTTGGAGCAATTCCCATGAAATTTGGTACAGAGAGTCATGGTCCCCAGAGGTTGAACTGCAATTACCTTTGGTGACCCCCTTATTTTTTATCTAGTGGCATCATAGGGTCAGCATTTCAATTAATTCAGTGATTTGGTTTATGACCAAGTACCTGCAAACTTTACCAAGTAAATGACAACATGTTCATACTGTCCCTGAGCATGTTACCATGTGGATGTTAGCATTTAGCCCATAGCACTGGCTAAGTACAGCCTCAGGGATGTGAGCTTGGCTGTAAACTCTTGTTTTACCACGACTGATCTCCAGTGAGAGACGGAGGGAAAAGTGTTTGTCAAAACTACAAATTTTGGATGCAAATAATATCATAATGAGCAATAGATCAAGGTCGAGGATGAAATACAGTGAACCTTTCTTTAATTGAACTGGAACAAAAAAAAATACAGTTACTGTCAAAACCCAAAATGGATGCAGCCTCATTGTTTTTGTGATGGTTATTCTCATGAAGGAGCAGATTGGCCACTGATGTCTGTGAGTGGAACAGCCCTGGCTGCATCTCAGGTTAGTTTACTGGTATTAGATGACATTTCCGTTAATGTGTGTGTACAGGAGTTACATCTGAGGAAAGGTACATGTGTTTCTATGGGTCTGTGGAGAGTTTGCTGTGGGAAATGCTCTACACAGGGGCCACCGTTTGAAGGAGCGTGAATTCTTATTTTAAGAACAGCGTGGAAAAAAAGAGGTCTCTTGGTATGTTTTCGGGCACCCCTGTCACGGTCAGTCCCAGCAGGGTGGCTAGGTGACAGGACGGCCTGACCATGCATGTAGTAGGCACTCAGGTTTCAGTTGCATCGTGATGACACCGGGGCTCTGGGGAACAGGGTACGTAGGCAGACAACAGCAACCAGGCAGAACATACCTCCCAGCAATGCCTCAGAGGGCAGCAGGGACTGGCTCTGAGCTGTTGTTGGGGGGGCCAGGGTTCACACTGCTACCAGATCAGTCAGCCACCTACTGGAACCACACCACAATACAGCTCACATAGTTTTGGCCTAAAGGAAATACTGTTTTTAACAAGCATTTCACCAAGTGAACAGCCAGAGAACATCTTATTTTTGATGACCTCACAAAAGAAATTCACCCTTTAGGACGTAGTGACATAAGTGAACTCAACACTCGGTCCCAGTCCACATGTACAAATACAAAACAAAACGGTAGTAATTAAAAACTCTTTTGAAAACAGTTTCCAATAGATAGAAAGTGTTAATACAACCAAGGGACAGACGGATGCATGCATACACATACAATAAATGACATCCTGGGGTTAATGTGTATTATACAGTTAAAGCATACTGTATCCAGCCCAATACAATAGAGATGAATGTAATTTTATTTGTCTGATTGAAAACTTTCTTTTAATACTATAATTATATAATAGTATATAATAATTAATGAAATAGTGGCTGGGGCCTTTATTATTTACCTCAACTGCAGAGGGCACCAGACCTTAGTGGAAGCAGGCTTATATTAGAGACAGGCACCAAGAGTTTATCCACCCGGCCTGTGTTAGAGACTGGCTTCATTTGATCGTGGGGACCACACTCCTGCCTTTATTTGGCACAGCCTTCTCAACAGTGGACTGGAATGTAATTCTGGTTGCCACATACTGAATCTTAAAAGTGAACAAAAGTGGTTAAAAGTCTAATACTACCCACCCCTAGGTTTTCTTTGTGTCCATTAATGTGGGGCACTTTAATTAAAATCATTTTTTTTAATTATTATTATTTTGGAATATGTTCCTCGTGAGCACAGAATAACCAAAAAATAATTACTATAAACTAAATTTCAACACAACACCTGTCTTAGTTGATGTTATGCTTGCAATGTATTAATCCTAACCCCTAAAGAAATTAGCAGTTAATCATATTTCCACCTATTCACACAAAGGTTTTTGTGGACCCTGGCAGTCTAGAGCTTAGGGCCGTTGCATGCTTTGTCAGGATTGTAATCTTCAAGTCTAAAGGCAGAAATCTCAAATCCTGAACAAACCGAAATTATCTACCTGGAAGAATAACACTAGAAACTTTTTTGTGTCAGGTGAACTGACCCCTTAATATAAAAACATTAGTTTAACTTTTAACATTTTTGAATTTCATTTTGACCCATCCACTGAATCAGCATTCAAGAAGCAGACTGTATACATTTTTGAGAACTATACTAAATACAATATACCAAGGAAATGAAGTGTCATGCCAGGTTTCCAGTAAGTCTGCTATCAAATCAAAACTGGACAAGTTGATTTAGGTGTCATATTATCAGTCTACAGAACATTAATATTCAAAGCCACATAATTCCTGTTGTGTCCCTCACCAAAATGCAACATTAGTTGTGCAGAGAGTCAACTTTTCCTCCTGATACCTCTGAAAGGGACAAAGCTGGATGAGTCACTCCAGCAGACAGGGGGGTGGGGGGGCTTGGGTTGCTGAGGGGGAGCTGGTGGTGGAGGGGGGGCAATCCCCTGTCTCTCTGCAAACACAACAACAGCAGCAGCAACACACTCCTCGCTGCACTCCTGATGTATTTTCAGGCAAAAACAGGCATATTTGCCAGCTGTGTAATTTACTGCAGCTCTCATTTGCATATTAAAGCCTTAATTAGCCCCTCTGAGCGTGTGTTCGCCTGTGTGTGTGTTTGAATGTGAGTGAGTGAGGGGTTGGGGGGGGATCTAGTGTAATCACTTGGACGTGTAGTCAGGGAAATGGGGGGGATCAGCATTCCGCGGTCTGGATTGGGGCCGTGGGGGGGGTGGAGTCACTTCCCGTCCCTGGTTCCCCCTGTGGACCGGCTGGTTCTGATACGGAGCAAGGTGGAGCGCTTTGATGAATAACACTCGACATGTCCCCTTGTCATTTTTAATCACTTCCACTCTTCCAAACCAAGAGGTGTGACCTGCACTATCACAGGAAGAAGGGATGTGGGTTTTTTTTTCCTCTCAGTAAGTGGAGGTGATGGAAAACTGACAGTCAAGAGAGAAGGTGGGAACAAGGAAACACTACTCAGTCTTTATACTGTTACAGTCAAACTATAACACAACTTTTGCATATCCACACTTCTCACGGTGTGAACAAGTGTCAGTTTGAAACATCTTTTCCCCTCAAGGAGCTTAAATTTTTTTTACATATATTCTGTATCTGCTTGTTCCAGTTATTTACCAAAGCTGATCCACACTACCAAGTTAAATTAGGAACCTAAAGCTGCACCATTACATCAAATAAGAAGATCTAGATGTCTTGTGCGTCATTTAATTTCCCTGACTAAACTATCTGAATGGTAAGATGCCAGTTTTTTTGTAATTTGGGTTAGCACAGTCTTTTACCTAAGGATTCTGACGCCCATCAGAGCCACTCCCCCTTCAGATGATAAGGTAATTTCCTGTGTATATAATGATGTGTAGTACTATAGTGAGTCGAGCCCACATAGACCTATAATACACCAAATGTACAGTTTTAGTGGTGAAACTAAGTTGCTTTATCAAAACTTTATTCCCTCAGCAGACACACGCCAGACAGTTCGATTCAACATTTTTTTAGGCGCCTCAAGGTCGTTTTATGCAGAGGAGGCTTTTCTCAGTGGTCATAGCCCAGTAAGTCCACATTCCCCATCCAGACATGCAAGACGCTCGCTCAAACAACTTGGCATAATGACCAAAACACTGGAAGTTCTGCAATTGATATGGGCCTCCTCTGCATAAGGGGGCATATGTATATAAGCCCCGCATAAGTGGGGGTATCAGATCGCATCGCCTTTCAGCGGGCATGTCCTGAGGCGCCACGCTCAAACAGTCACCCATCAGCAGCTGGCAGCCTCTCATCTGACTACCATGAAGCCCCATGCGTGTCTATCTCTCTCCCTTCCTTCATCCACAAGCCATATCCCTTTCACTTTTGAATGGCGGGCTGACTGCAGAAATTGCCCCTGTCCACCATGCGCGCTGAATATTTAACCATGAATATGAAATATCTTGGCAAGACTTCAAGCACCTTCAAAAGTGAGAGCCCCTCCATCTCTCTCAGCATGCACACACCCTCCAAGTATCCCCTCTTTTTTTTTTTTTTTTGCACTCATGGATCGATCATCCCATCCCTGTATGGAGAGGAAGTGGGGAATGATCTTCTCCGGTTGGGCAACAAAGTCACCAACTGAAGGCGAAACTCCCGACACTAAAGCTCGGTGGATCATAAGGTGAAACTCCAACACGGTGCAAGGCTCTGGTGGAAAGAGGAGACTGACAGAGTGAGGGAAAACGTAACGGCACAGGATTTCTGCTTTGGCAGTTTGCCTCCTTTTGCTTTTCTCTCCATTCAAGGCTTCCGTCCTCACCGCCAGACATGTTTCCCCTCTCCTTCACCTCAATCCGCACCGAGGACAGCTGTGCCGATTGCAGATCAATACTGGCCTGTGATGATCAGCACTTAACATGTTCCATCCCAGACCATCAGTAGGAAGCAATTTGTTTATGGAGATTTAATTGAGTTAATGTTTAAAAGCCGGACACAAGCAGGGCCAGTGTCAGCTGATTTTGTTTGTGTTTTGTCAACCTCCACATCCCCCCTGCTTGATGTGGAAATAAAAAAAGGACCTATAAATGGGGTGAAACAAATTTGGACACGTTCAAGGCCACGGTCAAACCGTGCTGTCTTTGCTCTGGGCCAACCATCCTGATAGATCCCTAAGGAAGGCAATGCTTACATTTGTCTTAGCAGTGACTTTCAGGATATTCAAACAGTAAGGTAATTGTTTGATACTAGAAACTGTAGAATCTAGAGATGAATTGCCATGGTGTAGTTAACAGTTCACAAATGCCATAAATTGCTGTCCACATGGATGCTTCTCAGAGGAAAAACTGATTAGAGTTTGGTTTTATGTCTTGTTCTGTGTCTTTAGGTCTACATTTTCAGCCCTGAAAGACTCTAAAGTCAACAGAGACATTTCTTTGTCCTGATTTTGATGTTTTACAGCCTGGAAAATACAGCAACCCTGGGACATCATCTGAAGGCCAAACAAGCCTCTGCGCCAGTCTGGTGTCAGTATACCACCTTTTGTCCTACTGTCCTGTCTCGCATGTCCCTCATCCTCTATCCTAGCAACATCCTCCACTGTCCCATTGCCCCCCCCCAAGGCTGGTCTAGGCACCATGCAGGGGAGGTAATTGGATTTGTTGTCACCTCCACTGGCTGGCAGGCCTGGCCTGTCCGCTCAGCTTAGTGATGAAGACATCAGTGTGACAGGGACCCTAGGAGAGGATCAGCTGGTGTCCTGGATGCCACTAATAAAGCTGTGGTCATGCCACGACCATGCCGCCACGGCTGCAGCCAGCTGTTACCTCTGCCACCTCTCCTCCAGTGTCAGTGCCCATTCCACAGCTTGGCTAGTGGGAGGGGTGACATGGTGAATGAAGAGTGGGCAGCCTTGTTAAAGCAGATGCCAGTCCTCCCATCGCTCTGTTGGACGGGTCAAAAAAACACTCCTCTGTGGTTCCGGGCAATGCTGGCACCAGACACCAGTGTCCTGGCATTCCCTGTGACGCACTGTGTCACTAGGCAGCTTATTAAAGCACTGACAGGAGGCTAGCCATATTCAGTGTCAGTAGTTTAGGCTTCACTGCAGTTGTCCCCTGGTTCACCCCATCAGGGATCAAGGGGTTACACACAGACTTGTAACAGTATGCTAATAAATGCAAAAAGAAATTCTAGGGTTTTTTTAGAAAATATCTGTGGCTTTGATAAATAGATCGATTGATAATTGGGAAATAGAGGCGGGAAATGTTTTCCTCTTGCAACTTATAAAGAGTGCATGGGGTGGTGGCTTTTAGTTACAATGGAAAGTAGAAATTAAATAGATATGCATTTCAGTGTTTCTGCAAGCATGCATTTACAATACATCAGTCATGTTGGAGCATGAATGAGTGTGGGGGATGTGAGGCTGACCTGGCACCTATGGCGCATAGCATGCACACAATGATGTGATGGCATTGATGACTAAAGTTAAGGTGCAGTAGTGACAGTAGTTATGTGGTTGTAATACTGTGCTCACATGTCTGAAGTGAGGTTGCGGCAAGGTGACAGTGGAGCCTGTCCTCCACAGAAAATCGAAATATATATCCAAATCGATCATATAGGTCGTTTTAGCCACACAAAAGTATGACTCATGTTTACGTTTATTGTAGCAGTGACCTCTAAATAGCCATAAAGTTGTAGTGGAGGTGGTTTGGGTGTAAGGAGAGTAAGTTTGATGCTTTTTACCCAGGAGGCCGGCGTTCTGTTCCCACAGGGAACAAGATTGATTTGTCTTTTTTAGTAAAGTGAAGTGTTTTTAGCTACGTTAGCTTTGTAGCGTTAGCTAGCTAGCTAACTATATTAATCTTAAAGGTGTTGAAGATTACCACAAAAACAGGGTTTTTTTCTTTCTGCTGAAATTTGATGTAGAATGTTAATCTCATGACTGTGCATTAAGTGCAGGGTTGGAGTCAGTCAAACAACTAAAAATTGAGGTGCAACCTTGCTCTGTTCACATTGCACATCATAGAGGTGCGGAAGTTAACCTGTGTGGATTTGCAGTTAGATTTCTGCCAGATCACAAGTGAGAACACAGACATGAGGGATAGATTCTGAATGTGCAGAAACTTTTGAACATTAAAAAATTTCCCTGAATGCAGGAAATGAAGTGTTTCATGCTCACATTTTTCATATAATTCAGCATGAAAGATTTCTTAAAACTGTGTTAATATCTCATCTTTATCTCTTTATGCTAAGCTAGGCTAACCAGGTTCTTAATGCTAGAGGTGTTCAAGTACATGTACGAAGAAATCTTATGCGACAAATCTTTAAACTGAACTGACTGTACTGAATCACCGGTGTAACTGACCTGCATCAGTTTGTTTTGGTGAGAGCACAGTTGTTGGCTCAGTCCTGATACACTAGCTGTTACCTCCTTGGTAAAGGCATATTGAAAGGTTTAGAAAGCCAGAAACAATCAGACTGCCTGGCTCTTAACCTTATGTACAGAGCTTGTATAGGCCGAGTGTTGTACTGACCTGAACGTAACAGCTAGGACGTCAAACAGACTGAACTGAAAACAGCCAGAATCAGCACTGATATCCATGTCAGTCTTGGAAAGTCACCGCGTTTTCCCAAAGACTTTTCTATAACCCCTCCATGTCACCAGGTGGTTATGAGGTTTCAGTTTGAAAGTGTTGTGTAATCAACTAATAAACATCTACCAAATGAAAGGATCGGCTGAAATGAGAGGGATTACTGCTTTCAAAACAACAAAACATGGCTGATCATCAGCAATAGGCATTGAAACCCCTTGATAGACCATTGCACGTTCCCCCAAATCTCAGGTTCATATCCATGAAATGAGCTGTGTTCAAGCCATTTCCATTCTGTCTAATCCTTCCTTTCTCAGTCTGTTCTACCTGTAAGCACATGCAAACTGTCAATACAGACAGAAAAAAATGAAACTAGGAAACAAAAGAAATTCTAACACTCCACAGAAACTTTAATAGAAAGAGAAATCTATATGAAAGCCAGATGAGTGCTGCATGAGCAATGCATGTGCCCTTAAGGAAACAATAGTGCAGAGTACTCTGTCATTATTTCTTTATTTGCAGCATGCGTTGCTTTTGTCTGTACTATGAATTTAAATGATTCATAAGGAGGAGACCTTTTAGTGTATTTCACTTTTCATAAAGCTCGGGAAAGGCTGCTGTCCATTTAATGTTAAAGCCGGTTTATTAGATGTGCAGTCCAAAGAAGTCAAAAACACTAAAAGAAACTTCCCTCTGTAATTGTTGCATTTTCAGTATGTCATTTAATTTAGTTATTTATTATCATTTTTAGTGTTATTACATACACTGCATGCTGTGATCCACCACTTCTGATTTCTTCCATATTGCTTTATGGCACAAAACAAGGGCACTGTTCTTATGAAGCAATCCAAGCCAAAGGTTTTCAGTGTGAGAAAATAGGGATTGTTGTGAATCTGGATTTTTACAGTAAGTAACAGAACTACAGGAAGTTTCACCAGATTACTTCAGTTGCTCTATTTGAAAATAATTGAGCGTCCTAAAAGAATTAATCAACTGATCGAGAATGATATTGGGATTGCTCGGTCTCTCTGCATGCAGAGCCTGCTCGTCACTCACACTAGTTACAAACTGTGTTTCCAAGAACTCTTAAATCGGAGTAAATGACGTTGCATCAGACAAACTTCTCCCATAGATTAGACATGGAAAATGAGAACGGTCCAAGTTTTCCTTTTCTTTTAAGCAGCAAAAAAGCTGATGTGGTTGAGTTCATTTGACTTTCTTTATATTGCACTGTCTTCTGCGATGTGACTATTGCGCAAGAGCACATTGCGATGATGATGCTCCGGCGATACATTGTGCAGCCCTACTGGCAAGTGGATCATTTTTATGTGAGGTTGCAACCCCTTCAAACACAGGCAATAGAAAGTGATTCATTTCCTTCATTTCCCCGGCCTTTCTGTGTGGAGTTTGCATGTTCTCCCCGTGTCTGCGTGGGTTCTCTCCGGGTGCTCCGGCTTCCTCCCACCATCCAAAGACGGTTGGGCTAGGTTAATTGCTGTCTCCAAATTGTCCTTAGGTGTGAGTGGTTGTTTGTCTGTATGTGGCCCTGCGATGGACTGGCGACCTGTCCAGGGTGTACCCCGCCTTTTGCCCGCTAGCCCCATGCCCCCCGCGACCCTGTATGTAGGATAAGCGATTGACGATGGATGGATGGATATTTAAGGTGACCTACAACAAGGTGGCCCACAATCAGCCTGATTATCTTTTGGTGTGGACCCAGCATAACTCATCAAATTTGAGATTTGGGTGGCGATTCAAAGGTTAAGGTTAGCGGAAGCAGGCTAACGTTGGTCAACATGACTTCATTTTTTATTCCACACAAACTAATGATTTTAGCTCTCCTTGTAAGGATTTACACAAACATTGCCACTCGCAGCGGGCAAACTTCCAGTCTGTCCACCTCAAGCTGACTGCTGTTAAACTACAGAAGACAGCTCACTACATCGCTATTTTAAGGCTTGTTAGCAGGTGGCTTGTTGATTAGTAAGGATGATTTAGATGCTCTCTGTCATTACTAAGGTGTAAGTGACCTATATTCTATCCACACACACCTCACTAACACGGTGACCTCGGAGAACACGTTGAGGGTGACTGTTCGTCTCCTGAAACGTTTCCGTACATATGGCAGCTCTGCTCAGGCGGAAGCTGCTTCACATGGGCTTCTTCCTCTCTCCTCTGGCTGTCCCTCCACATTTGTAAATGCATTTGTACACACACACACAGCTCTCTTACATACTATATATAGTACCCACCAACATACTGCAAGTACACATGTATGAAAAATGTTTGCATATTGACGAATGGCTTTATCAGATAATTGCTGTGTGCTGATTAATAACAGCTGCCTTCAGCTGATGATACAGATTCCTCTCTTGTCGTCTCTGTCCTAACAGTAGAAAACATACTCAAAAGGCACTTGAACCTTTTTTATCTTTCACATTCCAGTTTTAGGGTGGAATGAAATGCCACAGTGCACAAGTCTTGAGGGGGTGACGCTCTGTTTTCGTGAGAAGTATGACTTTTAAAACAGTCTGTAAATCAGCCACCTTTACAGACAACACAGAGACAAAACTAATGGCGAGGCAGTCTGCAGGGTTTGCCCTCAGGGAGTCCATTTGGGAAATGTCACGGACACGGAGGCTTTTTACAGAGCCCCTGATTGCATATTCACCTTTGTAAAGACCCAATCACAGGTATCGCCACGGCTGCTGTCGACTCACTCAGAGTCATTAGACTCACCTTAGAGAGGTGGCGTCGAGGAGCGTCAGGAAAGTTGCAGAGGAGACGAAATGCAATAAGCTTTGGTAGTGATGGTGGAGGAGCTCCGGACATTGGAAAAGGAAGCAAGCAACAAGTGCGCTTTATTTTGTCTTTCTGGTTCAAAGTCGGATTGTTTTTAATAGAAGTAATGCAGAAAAATACTTAAGAAGACTCAGAGTCTAGTAGATCTGTGAGTCTGTGCTTTGGCAGAGTGGTGTTTTGAGCTAAAAGGTATTTTCCACATTTGTGAAAAAGTGAAACTAATGTCTGCCCCTCGGCATTTTTGTAGTTTGTGTCCATTTGACCCAAACAGCCCGTGTGCACCTGTACAGGTGGTAGCTCTCAGCTAGCTAGAAACAAGCACACCAACTTTCCCTGTAGGAGTTTGACTGTGTGTGTTTGTGCTCAGGAACACCAGATGTTGACATGGGATTTCCCTCCAGACTCTTGTCCATTTAACAATACATTTATGAAAGAGTCAAAGAGAAAGAACAGTTTGCTGGTGAGAAAGTCATTAGTTTTGCAGATATTTGGTCATAAACCAAAGTATAGACCTGTTGATGGCTAGATGAAAAGTCAGAGCATCACCTTAGTTATTACAGTTCACCCAGACGGAAACATTTCACAATAGCTATGTTTCCATCACTGTTTTTTTATGTGGATTTTGATGTATCGCATTAGAAAAGGTTGATGGAAATGGCAAAATTCAAAAAAAAAACCTTAATAAATTTGGCAAAAAAGTTTTGACACTCGCTTGAGGTAGTTTTTGCCAGTAAATGTGCTAAATGGGAGATGGAAACACTTGCCAAATACATTCTGACGTAGCAAACTTGTAACTCACCTCTGATCAGCTGTTTCCGCGGTCTGCGTCTTGCCAGATATTCCGATAAGGTGGGGAGACATGGCTGGTAGCAACTTGCCTGCTTGAAACACATTCTTGTTTGGAACCCTTTCGTCTTGTTTATTACAGCCATGTGTAACATCAACTACTGACGTAAATACGCTTGCCCCTACCTGGTTTATTCAGCTCCAAACCAGCTGACTCCTTTTTTTTATTTATTTTTTTGCAAAACATGGCTAATGTTTTTCACAGAATTCTGCTTACATATTACAAGAGTTTGATTTAAAGATAGAATCAGAGAAAGTTTCAACAACATCCAGTTAAAAATAAGAAGAAGAAATGAGTGTAATTTCCTCCAGCCAGAACATCCAAACAGAGTTTTGTTTTTGTTTTTTTTACCTGTGTTGATTTGGGGAGGGGAAAATGTAACAGTGTGAAGATCAATTAGGCAGAATTAAAGCGGCGCTGGCTTGGGAGAGCATGGCCGGGGGTCTCTGCGGTGGTCTCTCCAGATAATCAGCAGCCCAGGGCCCTCCATGATCACATGGAGAAGTGTTAGCTTTCACACACCGCTGCTAAAGAGAGGGATTAGAAAGTCACACAGCCTGATGGAGAGAGGAGAGAGCAGGGAGGTGTTTGTGCTGATAGGTGGGGTTAGGAGTAGCCAGATGGAGCAGTTGTCTGTTTTGAAGAAACTAAAGTATGCAGAAAGTTTACCAAGTCTACCGAATTAGAAACGTAGTTAGTAAAAGTTACTGACTTTGATTGCAAAACCAGACATAATTACATCTGAGCGTTCCCATGCAGCGCTGAAAAATGACAATAGATTTATGCTGGATGATTGTAAAATTCACAAGTAGGATCACAGACTAGCTGTGTTCATGGCCACTTCTGTTTCCTAGCATCTGAGACCAGAACGGGTCCCAACTCACCAGAGGGCACCAGGGCTCCCAGGCGGTTTAATCAAGCCATGATCTTGACTTTGTCAATGTCTCTGTGAAATACAGTATAAGCAAAATATTTTCATCTACCTTTACTGGCCAAACAAACATTCGTCATTACAGTCGGTCTCGGTCTCACCTGTGATTTTAAGATTAGGTTGACATCGAGGAGACAGAATCATTTTCATGGGTCCTACTTTTAAACAGTCTGTGGCCCTTTTTGGAATAAGCGGGAAGTGGAGATCAATTATAAATCCAGCCAAAAGAAAGCAATTTAGATGGAATTTGATTTACAGCCCAGAGCATGTTTCATTCTCCACTTCATTCATGAAAATACTAATTCAGTATCTCTTGTCGTTTATGGTCATCGTGTTAATTAAAGATGAATGTGCTTTTGGTCAAGTCCTGATTCAGTTGGTCCTGAACACAACACTCTTGTGCACACTGAATAGGGCGTGTCCTCAATCCTCAGCGAGCTGGTGTCACTGAGGAAGACACAACCGTGATCTGTGACAGATGGAGTCAAGTTTATGTAGACAGCCGTCAACCAAACTGCATTACAAAAACAGAGCAATTTAACAAAAGACAAAGCACAAACAAAAGTAAAGTCTAAAGGTAATAAAAAGCCTGTTGAATTGGTTGCTTCACATAAGATGTAAAAGCTACTCAAACACACACTGACAAGAGTAAAAGTCACATGCTGAGAATGTGTGTGTTTCAGGAATATTTTGTTTGATTCACACACCATATGTTCAGCCTCTTGTTTTTAGTCCTATGACTTTTATTTTGACTCTATCTTTTTTTCAATCGCCTCGTTCACTCCTGCACCACCTCCCACCCTTGAAGACCAGTCACACACGCCTTTTTTCACAGTTAGTTATAATGAATACTTCAGCACTGGAATAATAACTGTTATTTTTTTTGTATTTGTATTTTTTGATGTTAAATCCGTGTGTGCTGCATGTGATGCTACAGTGCAAAATTAAAGTCATTTTTTTGGACAACATAAGGTGCAAAAATAAAATAAAATAAAAAAGTGACTACCTTAAAATTGCCCTTTAACACAATTTATCTTCATTTCCTCGACAATAAAAATCAAAAATGTAATTTAGTTGTTTTGAGCTTACATTAAAGTGTTTATCTCTTATTTAAAGATCACCCAGCTGGATTAATTCTAATGGATTTCTTTTTTTTGTCTGTTGTACCCCCTGCATTGTCAGAACTTGACAGTCAAACGCCTTAAATACAACACAGCTTTGTTTCTCCCTGATGAACATGAAAACATAGTCTCTCATCTGACACACACGCAGCCACGCAGCTTCAGAGAGCAGACATTTAGTGTACAACAGTGACATCTTCAGTTGGAGCGATGGAAGGCTGCAGACAGAGCAGAGGACGAGGAAGAGACGTGGAAGGGAAGGAACAATAGGAAAGCATCTTAGAGCAGCTCTGTGTGTCTGTCGATGGAGGAAATGCTGGTAATTACTGCCATTTCTAGAAAGAGAAAAGGGCTCTGTGAATATGCTCAAAGTGCATTCATTAACATTTACTCAGCGTTTCTCCACCTCCACTGAATGACAGAGGGAGTCCTCAGTTTGTTGCACAGGACGAGCTGTTCCTGATGAAGGAAAGCAGCTGATTGACTTGATGCTGTTGTGTACAGGCTGTGAGAATGGGTGGAGGCTTTAACTGAAAGCATTTAGCATTGAAATCCTAACCGAGTCTAGTTGGGATTCTCTGTTGCAGTGAACTGGGTTTCAACTTCCTTCGCTGGGTTTTAAACATTAGTACTTTTTTGGCACTGACTGAAATGTGTCGATAGCGTCCAGTACCAAAAAAATGCCTTGTAGGGTTTGTAGTTTTCTTTCTTCTTTTTTGTATCAACTCTTTATTGCATTTTCCAAACATAGCAAAGTATTGTTTGATAGATGTATACAGGAGTACAATAAAAATAAATAGGAGAATACATTTTTTTAAAAAGACGGGTTTGTATTTCTCTTGTCTTTGATGAGGTATTTACTAATTAAAATCTTAATTTTGCCAGTTATATACTGTATTTTATTAAGATAAAGTCTTTCTTTAAATGTTTTATGTCTTTATTCACTTTCTGTATGAATGTATTCACAGTGATGCACAGTAGTACATTTACATGAATGCATGTTGAGAATCTGTATATGTGTAAATTCAAATTTCAATGTGTCAATTTAACTGATTATGACTTGTCTTGTGATGTTTGCGGCAAATTGTGTCACTCCGTTGACCGGGGAAAATAGAACACCGCTGCAAAAGTTCTAAATGTCTCCTTATATGTTTAGAGCATATTATCTGTTCATGTCCAAATCATTTTTCTACCCACCCCAATCTCCAAAACCACCCCACTTACCCCGCCAACCCAAAACTATAATATTCAGACATCTTCCAACAGCTTTCTCTACATAGAAATGTCAAACATGCACACGTACACCCAGTGTTTCACAGGAGGGGTTTATAGGAGGAGTTATGATCATTGAGAAATGCCTGAATAAACATTTATAAAAATGTCCTTATATTTGCTCACAACTACATTACAGTGTGGTGTAAAGCATTCAGTGTTACCCCCTGACTGCCCTCTGGCCTGTCTAGATTCAGGGCATTTTAATTAAGAACTGTACCAGCAATGTAATCTCAAAAGAAATTCATATTAACATATAGGAAAATAAATTGTCTTTTTTGTCACTATATGTCCAAAATTGTGGACTGTCCAGACCCAACAAAAGTGTTTTTTTATTAAAATGAAACACTGACAAAACTAAACCTAAACCTAAACAAAATCTGTTTTTTATCATGTCTTAACTATTAATATATTAAGAAACAGGGCCGTGTAAAAAAAAAAAAAAAAAAGATTTTTGGGGGGATTTTTTAAAATTAATGTTTTTGCATTGTTAATATATATATATCATATATATATATATATATATATATATATATATATATATATATATATATATATATATATAATTAGGTGGAGTTTTTTTTGCTTCCTACATTTTGTTTATTGAAGCTGTACAAATTATGGTTTGTGTAAAATAATATTTTATTTAAAGGGACTTTATTTAAAGGCTTTTACACCCTGGCAGTGTATACCCTGGCAATAAATTCAAGGAAAAAAACAGAAAGATAAATCCTGGGATTTATTTGAAATGTATCATATGTGAGTCAGTAAATGTGTTGGTTGCACTGAGCCCGGGAGGAAATTAATAACTTACACACCTCCAAATTTAAAGCACTTGCATTGTTGATCAGCCTCAACAATATGACTTTTAAAAAAAAGACACAATACGCCACTCGCATAACACTTGAAACTGGCATCTGAGATGTCATTTACATATATTAGCATATAAAGTAATTGGCACAGATGCCAAGGAAGCAGCCGCAAACAGATTAATTGTCATCGAGCAGTCGTGGTGACATAGTTAAAAATGAGCTCCTTTTAAGGCACCAATTATCAGAGAATTTCCAAAGTAACCTTTTTTCATCAGCGATTTCCTTCCCCACTGTTCGCCTCTAACATACACGTGCGCGCACACACAGACACACACACACAGTGGTAGACAGACATGTAATATGCATAGTATCAGCATCCTAAATGTATAAATATTGTAAATAGCTGTCTGTCGTCTTTCAAGTTGTGCCTTTGAAATCAGGCCACGCTGCATCCCGCTCTGAAAACGAGCACATGTGCCTTTGTTTAGCCCGAGAACAAACGGCGAATTCTCACACACGCTCATTGTGAGAATCCGTAATGAATTTTCACAGATAGAAATAAGAATGCCTCTGCTGGGGCTTCCATATGCTGTTTTCTTCCCTTTTTTTCCTTTTTTATGAACACATTTTAATGCTCTGTGAGCCCTGGTTTAGGCACAGGTATTGTTATGCTTTGTGTGCGTGTGTGTATGTGTGTGTGTGTGTGTGTGTGTGTGTGTGTGTGTGTGTGTGTGTGTAAATGTTAAAATTGATCCGCCTCTGAACCTGCACATGTTCACATTCGACAAAGACCATTTTCTTCTCCTCTCTATCTCCGCATCACTGCGCTGATTTTGAAAACACACCTCCTCATGTGCCAGCTTTAGTCTGACCCTGTTGACCCTTCAGTGTGTGTTTCCGTGTGCCGGCCCGTCCTGAGCCAGGCTAACAGATTGGAGCCGTTGCTTCTTTTCCTCCCTGCTAATAATAATTGGATAGTGGCTCCATTTGTAAGGTTGTCTTCGGGAATGCAGAGCTAACAAATGAGCTAGTTTAAGCCGCCTGCACCTCGGAGAGCTTTAAACGCTCGTTCCCCGGCAGCCACCGCGCAGCCATCTTAACTAATGTTGAGACGGCGGAGAGAGAGGAAGGGAGAGAGAGGGAGAGGTGATCCCATGTGGAAACATCAGGCGAGGAGGACGGGGCCAGAGTTTTCAAATCAGATCCTCCCAAATGTGTTGTTGTTGAAATTAGGGTTCAGTATCAACCACAGCTGCAGGAATATGGTCCGGCATGGCTGCCAGGATATTTAGGTAAATTCATTTTTTTCAAAAGCTGAAAAACACCTAAAAGCCCGGAACAGGTTTTCATCTGATAGTTTTTAATGTCACTGTGTAATGGCACAATCTCTGCTATATGTAATGCATTCAGTGCACATTAGTAAAGTCAACACTTTCTTTCCCTTAAAGCTGTGGCCCAGTATCCTCATCACATATTTCATTCTTACTAGAATAATCAAATATGTGATGATGATACTAGTTGTCGTCCACTGCCATCTTCATCTTCTCCTCATCGGCTCTGCTGTTTTTGTGCTTGCATTGACTTTGGGGTATTTTATTTGTTTTTCCTTTACCGATATGTCCCTGCTCACTGACAGTACAGTTTGGACTGAAGCTAACAACCATGTGTTCTGCTGTGGAATCGTTTTTGTACTGCGTACATTTACTCAAGTACTGCAGAAAAGTGAAATGAAATTTTATGGCACCTGTGCTTTACTTTTGTGCCACCTTAAACTCTTATTCCATTACATTCCTCCAGAGACAGATGCTGCACATTTATTTGACAGCTTTAGTTACTGGTTACTGCAGATTACAAATTGTAAAAGTGGATTGTAATACTTATTGTATTTTTCATCAGGTACTGAGTTTATTGTTACTTTTACTTAAATAGAAGGTCTGAGTACTTCTCCCATCACTGTTTCTCGGTGAAGGTACTGTACTATCTTGCATATTTATGATGGTGTACGGTGATTTTGTAACATATGTTGTGGTGTCTTTTTAACTTCTTCCCAGGGACAACAGATGGAATTTAACCTTCTAGACTAACTCTGGCTCATTTACAGGTTGCTGTTTTTTTTCTGTTGATCAGTGGTTGTCCCTGTTGAATAAACGTAGAGAATAAAATTAATAAGAAGAAAGAAAGAAACTGTGGCCCCATTAGCAAAATTAAAGACACAAGACTGGAAACCTGCAGCACTTGAAAAGTGATGGTCCTTTTAATGCAGTGACTAACACAGTCAGCAAATCGAAGTTATGTTTTGGATGCTGTTAAAGGATAAGTCTGGTGATATTCTATGTTTTTTTTGTCAGCAAATCCCATGTGCAGAGCCAAACCAACAGTACTGTGTGTGTATCACAGCCTGATACTCACTAGCACCAACTGTGGATTCATCTGCAGCTGAAAATAGTCCCCAACAGATTCACTATCACCTGCTGTTTGAGTCTTCTTTTTTTTAAATCAAACTAAATATTTGTGAGGTGACTTTTGGAGCTGAGAGCCACAGACAGGAAGTCTGACAGTACTGAGAGACGGACCAACACGCTGTCTTTTCATGGGATTGTTGACAGTAAGAGAAATATGGAGGAACACCAGACTTATGCTTTAAAGCAGTGATTCCCAACTCTTGTTGCTACTGATCCCTTAATATGAAATAACTCCTGGTCCCAGGGTTTTAATTTTTAATTTTTAGTTACATATAGTTTTGGAGGATCCCACCCCGATGTTGGTAACCGCTGCTTCAACAGAATTTGGCCACGCACATTTTCAGGTTCCATTATTTGTACACTGTGAACCAGCAGTTTCAGTACAGGCCATCACAGAGGTGTATCGGCCCAGGGTGAAATATAATATTAGAAAACACACACATGCCAACTAGTCAAATGGAGCCTTTGACATTCACAATAGAATTTTGACAAGGCAGAAAATGGAGAAGAATGTGAAGAAAGAAGTAATTGTGTGGTGACAAAAAAGGAGTTCCCCCTGGCACCGAGTCGGGAAACAAGACTTTGTTTGGATTTCTAGCACTGACAGAAGGTGTGGATGTGTGTGTGTGTGTGTGTGTGTGTGTGTGTGTGTCATTTTGAAGTTGTATACTGCACTGATTGCAAAGAGAAGCAGCCACTGAAATTGTTATACAGAGCATTTTAGTGCATGAGTACCTTTGCATTTCTACATGTATGCACATGTGTACATATAAATGTGTGTGTGTGTGTGTGTGTTGTGTGTGTGTGTGTGTGTGTGTGTGTGTGTGTGTGTGTGTGTGTGTGTGTGTTTATATTCCTTAATGACTTTCTAATTCAGGGCCAGCAGGAACCTGCCTTTATCTCTATTAGTTTAGTAGCCGGGCAAACAAAGAGAGTCTGTGGCCATGGCACTGAGCCAGAGGAAGACTCAGCCGTAAAAGCACTTGTCCATCTGCGTCTCCTCCTCCTCCCACACTCTTATTCGTCCTCTTTGGGTGTGAAACGTTCTCCGCCTCTCTGTCTGTAAAGGAAAAAGAAAAAAACCTCTTGATTCCAGGCTCAGCAGTCCGCTTTCGCAATCGGGAGGTATTGATTGTTCCACTTTCTGATCAAGTGCAAAAAACAAAACAAAACACAGACTGGGGGAAGGAGTGGGTGTATTTGTGAAATTAGTTTTGCTTTGCTGAAAGTCTGGCACCTCTGCTCCATGAAGTAGAAAGAAGATGTGAAGGCATGACATCCCCATGAGATGTGAGCGGTGATTTTACACAGAAATTATCAGATGCTAAAATAACATTAATAACGGCTCTAAAAGCTGATGAAACTGGGAGGAAGTGGAAGACGATGCAAAAACTGATGTTTGTAAAGAAGCACAAACGTTGGGCCGCTGACCCAGCTGCTGTATCTGAGGAAGTGAGAACAAGCTGTAAATGCAAAAAAAGTTCAGGTTCAGTGGAATTCAGTAACATGACATGTCAGACGGAGGTTAAAGATGTCCGTCCTAATTAAAACGAGTAAACTGAAACTGGAAAAATAAGAGAGAGAAAACTCTGTGAGATGATATTGTGCCCCTTGAAAACAGACCAAGTTTTGACACAGTGAAAATGTATACTCCCTGTTCAACTTTTTTTTTCTGCTCCCATGAAAAACACTTCAATCAATCAGTAATGAGTTAGTCCACTGGTCACCAACCAGGGCATCTGGGAGCCACCAAGGGCTTCTGGGGTTAGAAGATGATTGTGGTGAATAGAATGATGGGATATAAAATCATATATATAAAATCACGCCCAAAATATAGAATATCACCAGACTTATTCTTATTTTGTGCTACATCAAAACTACATTTAACATAGGGGTGTGAAATATATCACACACGTGATCATTTTACAAACCAAGATAACCTCTGACGCTGTACTCAGGTCCGGTATGTTTCCTCTGGCTACAGCAGCCCGCGGCGGAGGGCAGCTTGTTCCTTTGTGTTCACCTTGTCAGCCTCATTACATGGCATATGCTCCTCGCTGCTTTATGTTGACTGCGCTTGTTTTGTGCCCCAGAGCTGCCAAAAGGAATCCCATGTGAGTGTGGAGACAGGCCGGGGACATTTAGCACCGCAGATAGATGCAGAAAGTCCACCAACTGTCCAGGAGCTCTTACCCCACCATCCTCCATGCCTTTTCCTTTCCCCATGGCGCATGTTCCCTTTGAGCAATGAATGCAGTATGGAGAGGGGTGTTTAACATCTATGCACTCCCCACTCTGCCCCCTTCTGTGGAAGTATTCAGGGGTTATGGAAGAGGTGGGAGTGGTGTTTAACTCAGTCATTTGTGTGTGCGCGCATATGTGTGTGTGTTGCCTGCGTATACGTGAATGAGTTGTGTTGCGAGGGCTAAATCTGTTCACACACATTACGGGGACTCACCTCCCCGTTGTGGACAAACACCTGGTCGCCCCAAGTTAACCATTCTCTGTTATTGTGGGGTTATGATAGGGCTGGGTGAGATCAGGTTGAGGCACATCTGTTTTACAGAATGAATGAATGCATTGAAAGCAGATCTAATATTAAAAAAGACTCTTTGACTATTTAATATCAAATACACTTCCTTTTTTTTTCACTATGGACAGAGTCAGAGTGGATTGTCCTTTCTGATAATCAGATGTGGACTGTATAACTGTAAACTTTCTGATTTTACTTTTGGATTTTTTTGGGCAGGGCAACTTGAAGTCAGGCCCAAATCTGCAAATGACATAGAAGTTGCCCTTCACATTGTGTCACTTCACTGGTTGTTTGCGTGTGGACCGTTGGTGTCTTTAAAGAACTCCATCAAGTGTTCCAATATGGCGCTCCGTTCATGCCAGCGATGAAAAATGCTCTTCAGCCTGTAGAGCCGGAGGAGCACTGGAACTCTCTGCCGCCTCCCTGCACACATGAATAGCATGAAATGATTTGACTCATCCGGCTCTTTGAAACTTTTTCAGGCCTCGTGTCTCAGATTGTAAAATAGATTCACATCAGAGTGTTTGTGACGCTCCGCAAAATGTGTTCATCATTTTAGGCGTGTTTGATAATGACTGTGTTTAAGGAAAAACCCAGCAGGTCACATGATCAGAACCTTCAACTTTGCCCACTACACCAAAACGACCACGCCGCTCAGAGCTGTCTCTGGGGGAAGCTGAGTCTGTGTGTTCGAGGTGCGTGTGCCGGTGGATAAATCGGCTGCATCCTGGGTTTGTGTGTGTTTGTACTGTGTGCTCGTAGATACCCAGCAGTGTGTGTGTGTGTGAGTGTGTGTGTGTCTGTTGACCCCTTTGGCTCCTGTGTATATGCATCCCTCTTTCTCCCTGTCCAGAAGGCAGTGGCTGTGAACTCTGCCCCCCCCAACCCCATCACACACACACACATACACTCACATACACAGACAAACTTCTTCCACCAGCAGAAGGCTGCATTGCTGTTCTCCACATGCCCGCCTCTCGCCCATCCAGCCCCCCCCACCACCACCTCACCTACCCCTGGTGTTGGCAAAGGCATCTGGGTGTGTGTGTGTGTGTGTGTGTGTGTGTGTGTTGTGTGTGTGTGTGTGTGTGTCAGGCGGGCTGCTGCGTGGTGAGCGTGCCCCCTGTCATTCACGCAGAGCAGCCCTGTCCAACTGTCACTTCCTGACAGGCCAATAATCAATCTCTTTATTAACTGCTCTGCTGCAGACCGCCGCCACTGAGGGGAGGAGGAGGGAGGGAGGGGGAGGTGAACAGAAAGGAGGGACGGAGGAGAAAAGAGAGGAGCAGGCTGCAGCTTAGAACATTCAGTTTAGTTTTTGTTGAAGGAAAAGGTTCATTTTAAAGCAGCTGGTGTGTTTGTAGAAACTTTTATTTTGGAATCACACTTAATGACACAAACAACAAAGACGGGTGAGGAATAGTTAGTTATTATTAATGACTAAAAGGGAATATGGGAGTCTTTTTCAACATGGGGGTCGAGGGCCTCAAAGAGGTCGCCAAATAAATCGGAGGAGTGAGGTGTTGATTTAATTTTTTTTTATTCTTTAGCTTTCTTCTTCTTCCAGAAAGAATTCATATCAAACTATTTTCCTGCGTCCCATTGCTTCATTTGAAGGTTACCCAAGCCAAAAAGGGTGGGACATGTCATCAATGTAACTCCTTCTGCTTCTGAATTTTCCATTTGTTTTCAAGCTGTTGATGGCAGCTTCTGTCCACCGTTGATCAGACTTCATTCATTCAGTCTGACATTGTGTTCATGTTAGCCTAGTGTGGCTAACCAATAAGTGACGCACTCGTCTCTCCATCATCCTTTTCAGTCAGTATTTAAGCTGCATAAATACAGACTGAAAATAAAAATGTTCTCAGTGATTAAACGTTAAACAGAAATATGTTTCATGCATTTTCTTGATTGACAGGTGCTTTAATGATAACAGCCCGTGTTTTTCACACAGGTCCACTCAGGCTTCTGTAATGCTGGCATTATAATCTATTTCCTGTGCTTAAAAAGACAAAGCAGAGAGGCAGATGACAGAATTTTAAGAGAGACCTGCTGCTGCTGCTGCTGCTGCTGCTGCTGCTGCTGCTGCTGCTGCTGCTGCTGCTGCTGCTGCTGCTGCTGCTGCTGCTGCTGCTGCTGCTGCTGCTGCTGCTGCTGCTGTTGGTTTTTGGGATGCTGGGCTTTCCTGACAGCATCACACCCGTCATCACACTGATACTTTACGGGGCAGGAAAATGCATCACTGATTCTGCCGACCAGCAGCTAGCCAGGAGTCAGCCCACTGCCCGTCTTCTGCTCCATCCTTTTATTCTCTGCTCTTTCATTTATTTCTTCTGCCACTTGTCCACTCCTCCCTTCTTCCTGTCCTCCCATCCACATTTCGTTTCGGCAAAATTCTCCAGGGACCATTTTTATGTTTCCAGGTGCTACTTTTCATGTCTGTGAATTACTGGGAATGTAGGAGATCGCTAACTGAAGAGGAGGCTGAGACAAAGTGGGTACTATAAAAGTATATTACAACATTTAATCACAAAGAAGAGGCTGATGGCTGATAGCAGCCATGCCTGAGGACGGTGTGTCTGTCCACCCACCACCAGAGCCAAGACAGCCTAACAACTAATCTGAGATGAGTCGCCATGAAATTTGTGGACATGACCTTTTTAGTGCCACTATCAGGTGAGCATTTCCACAAGAAATATAGCAATAAAACAGACAGACTTCTGTGGAATTGATGCACACGTATTCTCCCGGGCTCTCTTTGGTTTCCCCAGATGCCACCATCAGGACAACGTGTCAGTTTTGCACACAAGATGATTCATAATGTGATGAGCTGATTGTTATATAAGTATCTGAGCACATTCATGGTCCATATGTCGCAGAGTAAGACGAGCAGCACGGAAACAAAACATGATGTCGTCTGATCCTTGAACAACAGACATAGATCCAAAGGTGGTGGTCATCACAGAGCAAAACAAAGAATCTGTGCACATCCGGGAGATGTAATCACGTCTGTCATTGTATGTGTGTATGTAAGTGGTTCCTCCTCATGTTTTTTGGCATTTGCTATGCTATGCTAACCCTGGTTTTTTTGTGTGATCAACAGGATGAGTTTCTGATGGAGACTCAGACAAGGCTTCGGTCAGAGATCACCCAGCGCTGCCTCGCCAACGCCAGCCGCTCCCACCTCACCACAGAAACCTGTGAGACGTTCCCCGCCGAGGCCGACGAACGAGCTGACGGGCGGCCACAGCCTGAGCTCACACACTCAGCACACAGAGGAGGGAAAATGGTTAACCTCGTACAGATCACCTCAGAAACCACTCATGGATTCAGTCACACAGACGCTGTCTCCCAGCGTCCCAAACCCAAACAGCTGACTAGCAGATATATGCGAATAATAATTCTATCGCAAATAATGATAACCATAAAACTCCAAATCCGGGTAATAAAGGCGGAGCAGAGCTCCCTAATGAAACGCCGCCTCCCCGCTGCTTCCCGCCTAATGTTCCCGCCGAGCCGCTCGCCACTTTCCATAAAGCAATTTTGCAAGCCCACTTCAAACGTGAATCACCTAGAATTGAGGAGAACTGCCCCCCTCACACCCCACCCTTCTGAACTCCCCCACCATCACCCCTCCCCTTCCTACAACACTCACAACTGCTCTGTGTGTCTGTGTCGCAAATCCCTGTTTGCTTGTGTTCCATCATCACTTAATGTTCACAGTGATGCATTGCGGGACACTCCTCAGAGGTGTGTGTGTGTGTGTGTGTGTGTGTGTAGGGATGTAGCATCATTACTCTGACATTGGTAGCAGCCATGGACTCAGCCAAGTTCCATCTGCATTAATCAGCTGAGAAGCACAGGCAGGCAGACGTTCGACAGCAATACAATGTGAAACAATTGAGCCCAGTGCATCCAGCTACAGCAAACAGGGCTGCGAGGTGTCTGTCAGAAGGCCTGCAGGGTTGTTATGTTCAGTGGTTTGGTGCTTAATGTTGTCAGTTTAGTCAACTATAAGCCTTTGTGAGCAGACTACAATAAGGCTTTGTTGAGACTGAAGGCCAAATTGACCTAAATCCGATTTTTTTTTTGCTCATATGTGACCTTTCCCTGTTCAGACTTTCATTTGTGGTCCAAATCCACTATGGAGCCGCTATGAATGAAAAAAAAATCCACAAAAAGCCATTATAAACATGTGGCTCTCTTCTTCCTCTACTTCGCTATCATTCCCTTTCTTACACCTGAAATCCACCAGCTCTCTTCTGAGTTACGTGCATGTTACATGTGTCCGTCCCAACATAGTGGAGAGAGAGAGAGAGAAGGAGGTAGAGAGTTGTGGGGCAGTTGTGTTGTACAACGGCAGAATCCGCAAAGAAAATAACAGAAAGTTGCGAACACTTGAAATGTGACCTGTGAGATGACATACGGGGAGTCTCCCGTGAAAATTGTGAGCATTAGCAAGTAGACGCTAACCGGAGCTAACCTCTGTGGCTCTGTTTACTTCTGTAAACTACAGCGTGCTTAGTGTGACGTCGTGTTATTCTTCTGCGCATGCGCGTCACTTTCAGGCCGTGGACAGTTCACTCTGGAGTCTATATGGGCCACATTTAAACTATAATGTGAACTGTGAATACAAAAAAAATCAGATCTAGGGAAAAAATCAGAATCGAGCGTTAAGGCCTGCAGTCTGAACGTAGCCTGAAGTCTGAACTCGTGTTTTTTCGGGAGTCCTTCAACTTGGCAAGTAAAACTCTGGAGTTCAAACTCCTGAGAACAGCAGGACACAGTACGCTGAATTAGCAGTTGACCAAACAGCATTCTTACTCAGGAACAGAAAATGACACTTGAGCACAACTGTCAAATCTGAGTATTATTCGTTCTTTTCATGTTCAGTTGATACAATGTATTTCGTTAAGTCAAAAACAGGAAAAGAGGCCCACGGACTGAATTTGATTTTGATATTTAATGTGTCCCGTCTGTGTGACCAGGAGGTTGCTGACTTCTTTGTGTCTTGCACATGATAACGGTGCAGCAAATACACTTGGGCGATGGCAGTATCTGATTTAAGATGGTGTAGGGATGGTGTATTTATTTCAGAAGCGGTTTTTGTGAAATCATTGAAATTCTCTTTACATTCCGACAGCAATCAGTAAATCAAATGCTTTAAAACAGAAATGAAAGAAATCCGGTATCTGTGGGTCTAATAAATGGGGATCAAATAAAATGATTGTTCAGCCTGCCGATCTACCAACCTGCCTGCCCACCTGCACTCTGGCTGTGCACTGACTCCACATGTACATGTGTTTTGGGGGAGTGGTTTGGAGGGAGGTCTGAAGGGAGAGGGAGGGATTTTTTCTGTTGGATACTTTAAAATCTAGCTGGCTCTTGCTGGTTCTCCACCGTAACCTACCCCAGCTTTAATGTTCTGAATATGAGCTTGAATCAAATACATTACAAGTTTATTTGCTAACAAATCAGTCACATTAAATATCAAAATCAAATTCGGTCTGTTTATTGTGTCCTAGTTTTGACTTGTGCGTAAAATAATAAAAAAGTATGAAAAACAAGCCGTTATCACTTTTTTGTGTTGGATTCAGCAAACCAATAGCGTCAGAACATATCGTTTTTTCATTTTCTGATGCATTCTGTACACCTGTTTATTAATTCTATCCATGTATGTATGTGTATATACGGTATAGAGAGTTAAAGTTTGGCGTCTAGGCTCTGACCTCATCAATCCCCAAAAGGAACCACCAAGTTAAGAAAAGCAGCAGAGTGGGGAATGGCAATAATAACTTAAATAAGTTCGAGCCTATGGCAGAGGTCTCTCCGGGGGGGGCTCCAAACAGTTTCATCGGAGGCTCGGTGAAAAAATATTATTTAGTCATTGCATTGATTATGAAAAGGAGATACAGAATAGCCTAAATGTCTGTGTTTTGGTTAAAGAGACAGTTCAGAGATACAGTTTTTTGGGGAGTTTTTCCCCCCACCTTCCCAGAGACTGATAAATACCTTAGGTTGGACCTTTATTATGGATTTGGCCTAACTGCTGAGTGTCTATGTGATCAAATAACCTAATTGTGATCCCTTAGGCATGCAGAACTTGAGTGAAACTAACCAAGAAATCTAAGGGGGGCGTCTTATTCCAAGCTTTGTCTGAAGGGAGGCGATAGACACAAAGCCCACAGGTGGATGTTGGGGGTGGAGGTGGGGCTTCTGAAATTCTATACGAAGTGCAGCAGCAAGTGACAGTTAGCTTTCAGGTGGGCGGTGCGCTTGAAAGATTGAGCACTGGTGGCCCCGTCAAGCATATTCCATGTGAGTGTAGTGGCAGGTTCAAGTTGACTTGCCTAAATAGTTCTCCAGCTTCGCTTCATTATTCTCTGTTATTATTATATATAATATATATATAAACTAATGTATTTCACTTTTTAAATGTCCTAATAAACATCAGCCTTTCCTCCACAGAAAGCCTCAATCTTTGAAAAACTAAGGCAAAACCTGTTTTAATGAAAAAACTACATGTGTGCAGAGACTTAAAAACACTTACCGTACTATTATTTAGATTTTGTTACATAACTGTTGTTTCCATGGTATGACAGGTTCAAATATATCTGTCACAGTTTCTCAGAGGTCGGGACAACTTTATTCATTTGTATGCACAAGTTCAGATCAACTGAGGCTCACTGCTTGTACACAGCTGTACCAGATGTAGTAACTTCTCAGCCTGGCATGCAGAGGGTCTGCAGTGAGGTGTGAGTTAGTTCTATCTGTACTTCCTGCTATGGCCTGAAGGCTGCAGGGCTTCAAACTAAGTCATGAGCAGATGAAGTAGCTGTGAGTAGCTACATGCTGTGATCTGCGGTGCTGGATGTGACAGTATCAGTTTCATCACTCACATGACCAACACATCCACAGCAGCCTGCGCCGCCTCCCCTCCACCAACACATCGCTTGTGAAAGATCCAGTGATTGACAGACGAGATCAGACGATGGATTTAGCAGGGGAGATCTCTGCCTTCCCTCCGTGGGATCACACCCAGCACACCCGTACATAACCCCCCCACACACACACACACACACACAATTCACACACCCTCTCAACGTGGGAGGTGGGTGTGATTTTTCCGTGTGTGGGTGTGTGTGGAAGCAGACTGACAGCAGCATGTGGTCCCCACCCACCAACCTCACCTGATGTTTCAACCCCTTGTCTTGATCCACCTCCACCTCCTCCATCATAAACCATGTGGGCATGGCGGCCTCCCAACCTCCATCTCTTCCAGCCAGAGTGGAGTGGACTGGTTTCAAGTCCAAACCAGAGCCCACTCATTGGACCCCCCCCCCCCCACACACACAATCTCCCGCCCCACCTCCTCCAACCCTCCCTGAAGCCTGTGCGATCTGAACCAGATCCAGTCCTGATGGCAGAGGCAGAAGAGGCAGATGCCTGGGCAGTGGGAGCAGGGCAGCGTCCATGACAAGGCCAGGCCTACTTTATCATAGTTAGGAAGGTGTGAGAGCAAGGCATGAATATCAGCACACACACACACACACACATACAAAAATGCATAATAAAGCAACCTGCATCCTCATCTATACTACTACTTTTTAAAAAGTGTTTTCAGCGAGTGACAGTCATGATGGCACCAGGTAAATCCTCTGGGGAAGGTGCTAATGTTGAATTGAATGCTGAAGTTACAGCCCATGATAGGACCCCAGGGAAAGACGCTTCCAGTACAGTATGATCCTTGAATGAAGTCAATGTATTCTGTGAATTCTCATGCAATGGAATTTTACTTTGTTTTTACTAAAACGTGGAAAGAATTCGAACTAAACTGCACGCTGTTTTAAAAAGTAAAACACTGGTTAGCAGCTTTAGACCACAGAATGGACGTCCACTGAGCCGCATCACATTCTGGTTCCGGCAGCCAGAGACGATCCTCTGCCATTGCGCCATGTGTCCACCTGCAGCAGCTCTTTTCTCCATTAAATAACTAAAATGGATCCCTGAAACTTGTTAAAGTAGTTCAGGTCCACCTTGCTAAAATGAATGCAGTCTCAAGCAGCTGAGTCTGTGGTGCTATTGAACTGTATTACATGAAGCATATGGCCACCCCATTTGAATCAGTGAGGGTACTGTACTTGAAACACCTCTCTTGGCTTGTTTGAGCAGGAAACAGGCCTACTTGGTCAGCCTCTTACACCTCTTTGTACTGACTGTCATTAGAAAGTGGCGGTGATCTGTAATGAGCAATGATACTTGGTCAGAAACTACTGGCCCACTTCAAGCACTGGTGCGCTCCGTTGTCTCTAGACATGACTTTTGGCCTTGTGCACACTTCTTTCAGGCAGCATCAGTGACAATAAGCATGCCACTGCATATCATTAATGAAGAGAGCATGATAAAAGCCTACACAAGACTAAAAGTAGTGGCTATTATGTTCATTGGATGTCACAGTATGTCAAGACAAAAAAGAATAATCCACTAGATTGACGTTTTGCAGACTTACCCAAGATGTTAATTCCTCACTGAATATTAAAGTGTCGGATGGAGGAAGAGTGTTCTTATTGTTGGAGGCTTGTGAAGCTCAAATGTTTCACCTTATGGCAACAAAAGGGACTTGCATCAAGTGTCCAAAATAGAAAGAAATTCTGACCTGCTGATAGCACTAGAGGAAAGGTGACGGCTAACCAAAAATCCTGATGGGACCAGGAATATCCGCAACTTATTTAGTGGAAATGGGGCCATTATCTTTAAAGATGCCATGTCACGGTGGAGAGAGAGTTTGGCCTGATGGTGACCAACGCCATGAAGAATCACCATGAATATCCATGGCAAGAAACATTGCCAATAAAAATGTTGGATGAGATGATGTGACCTTTGACCCCACGTATTGTCAAAATGACCAAATAGAAGGTGCAAATCATTCATGTTTGCGAATAAAAACTTTGCATGGAAAGACAGGCTGGGCTGTTGGAAGTATACACACAGTATGTTGTCTCCTCCTTTGTCCCTCGGGGGGATGATGAGGTGAAGTTTTCCTCCGCACTGACGGAAGGAATAGGTCAGCACGGTTGTAATCATTCATCGCAGTCTGACATTATGGCTGAGCAATTAGGCAGGACAGTTGTGTACTTTACTAATGAACAATGGTTGAACGAAGCCTCCCTCAACGCTCCCATCCATCACCCAGAAACATCCCCGACTTCTCCAAGCTCACAAACACACACACACACACACACACATTCCGCTGGCTTCCTAAAACATGAGCATCAACCTCACACACACACACACACACACACAGCGTCCTGCTGTTGCTGGGCTGCTGGAGGTGTTTCCACCGGTTTGATGAGTTTCTGGCCGATGCTCGCAGCCTCCCTGCTGAATGTGTGGCTGCCTCTCCTCCTCCTCCTCTTCGTCTTTCCCCCTTGTCAACACAATCCCTCTATCCATCCGTCCTGAGGCCGGGGCCCGGCGGGGGCCGTTCCACCCCTCGCTGCGTCCTCTGGGTGCTCTCTGCTTCTCCTCTGGTCCCCCTCCCACTGCACACACACACACACACACACACACACACACACACACGTTTGTCTTTGGATGCCAGTGAGGACCTTTGATTTATTACATTGGTTCTCTAAACCCACACCCTGTTCTACGGTTCTGTATTAGTTATCAACCTCAAACCCAAATCTTTTGTAAAGCCGCCATGTTCAGCTAATGTTACATGGACTGGAAACCGGTCTATTTTTCCATCATCAAAGCTTGTGTGGTTAGTAATATTCTTTTTAATTTACAGTGCTTGGTTTACATGTAGCTGGTCAGTGGAAGTTTAAACATGTGAAATACAACAAGACTAAAACCCTAAAGCCCCATCAACAGACCCCAGAGACTAGATGGTTATTTATACCCACAACAGTGTTGGATGGAACTGGAACCATCTACACCCAGCATACTGATTATAGCAGGGCAGTGTGCGTTTATGAAAGGTGCATGAGCCAACACTGTGACACGACTAACTTAAGTGGTTTCCAGAGTATTTTCCGCACTGTGGATTCCACCTGGATGATTTAACGATGCCATAGGTTTATCGTATCACCATCAGTTCTGTTATTTCCAATCATGTTTTTCCGTTTCTTTGGCAACGGTGGATGGCTCTACGTGCTACCAAACCCATTCAGAGCGCACGCAAAGCAACCACTTTTTTAGGTGTGTCAGACTGAAATGCAGCGTGGGAGTTGTGGTTACCTTTTACACAGTACCTTTGACTTGAATTGTATGTGCTGATGACTTAAGAGGTAGAGTTTCATGTCCATCCAAGAGCTGCCAACTGTCTCTGCAGAAACCATCAGGACGGTTACTTCCAGAGGCCCATGTGCTGGTAGTAACTCCTCCCGCTTTAGTTTGATTCAGTGAAGCTGTCTCCACTGGCCACATCAATGCTGGCATTCCACTCACACTGCACACTTTACTGTGACGAGGTGGGTTTTTACTCTGACTTAAGCATGTAGCTACACTGATTGTGTATTTTGCTGTGAGCCCTGTAAAAATGTTCTACATTAGTTCTCACTGCAGTACTGTGGGTAAACTGTTGACACTGACATAGGACTGCAGATGCTTGCTGGTGTGTTGCTTTCACCAGAGGAAAAAAATATGTTCTTATTACTGACTTTAGGAGAAATAAGGATTAAAAAACTTTATCAGGCCGTGAAAAACGTTGAAATGATCCTGTTGAGCTTGAGAATAACAGTAACTTGAATTTGATCACTGAGACAAATTTGGGACATTGTGCAGGCTCATGTAGCTATAAGCCTATCAAGTTTTCTTTTGGATCTTACAGCTATGTCAGGATTGGCTTATTCAAACAAATAAAGATCAGTGCAGTTAAGATCTTAAAATTAGGATGGGGCTGAGAGGAAGGCTATTTCTCAAGAGCAGAGAGTTTAAACAGTATGAGAAAATGTTCTAACTCTCATATCTATGTGGGAGTTCAGTTACGTCTAAGAGAAATACGCTGGACATTAAAGAGATCTTATTTTAAATAGCTAGGCAGCGGGGTGACAAACGTCTGTCCTGCAGGTGGTGTCAGAGGGGTCAGAGGGTCACTGAAAGAACAACGTTTCATCCACTCAGTAGAAAATGTCATGGCAATCAGCTTCAAAGTACTAAGACTTACCAGTCTGCAGGTTGTTAACAATTTTTCGCATGATAACATTAGCTAATTAGCAGTAAACATAAAGTACAGCTGAAGCTGATGGGAATGTCAAAGTTTAATTCATCCTGAGGCTGAACATGAATGTCTGTACCAAAGTTTATGGTTTTAATCTGAACTAAAGATCCACCAACATTACCATCCCATGTAACAGCAACATCCTGTGGAGAGCAGGAACGTGCTTAGTAAACTGAATGGAAATCTGCACATTAGATGTTGGTTTTCTATGTGTAAAAACTTAATAAAAGTGTGACTTTTGCCCTGATGGTAAGACTAGATGAAAGGTGAGGGGGTCCCCAAAATCACAAAGACCCCGAATTTCTACAGCAAATTTCGTGGACAGTATTGATCAAGTGGAGGATTTGACCCAAAAGTTATCAAAATCCATAAATATCCAAATGTATACCCCCGCCTCATGTTGCATAGAGAAAGATGAATGTACCGCATCCTGCGCTGACTGGTTGCTTAAGTTCTCCTTTGATAAAAGCCAAGAGGCTGCTGGTACTCATTAGTGGAGAAGAGGAAGCAGACTGCTCCTCTTCCTCTCTCGAGTTGGCCTGCTTGTAGAAATGACACATGCCCATTCATTACTGGGGAAATAGGGAGTGAGGAGGAGGAGGAGGAGGGAACCGCTTCTGCAGGGCTCTTGTGGCCGTGCCAACTCTTGGGGAAACAGACGACAGGAGTGGAAGCGAGTTAGGGTTCAATGTACCCTCCCAAACAACTCCAAATTTGGCTCGTTCACAAAGGCTGTCGAACTGCCGCTGAATGTGTAGATGTGAGCAAGTGTCGGAGCACTCATTGAGACTCCAGGTCTGTTTGTTTAATGATGACGGAGCTCAAGAGTCGTGGCAGGGGCTGACGCAGTGGGAGGAAAGTATACAACTGGAAAAATGACATTGATGAACAACTGCAATGTACGGGAGGCTGTGAAGAACGTTATGCAAAACCATTTTTAAAATTTCAGACATTGTAGCTGGATGACAGGTTGTGATCACAAATGTAAGCTTGGCGACAAGAGATGCAAGTTCACCCATTACAAAATTGTACATAGATCTTATTTTTCACCTGTCAGTGTTTAAAATGGTTTAACCCAACATGTTCTATGGGGTTGTCCCTTGGAATTGCCTTTTTGGAAAGAGATGCTAGAAAAACTTAGTTGTGGTTCAAACAACCTCTACCAGAATCCTCACAAATGTGTATGTAACATCTCTTATGCCACCAGGGCTTACTCAAAGCAGAGTTTGGGCTGCAGTAACAGGTTCTATTATACAGGTTCTGTACTCATACAGCCCCTTTTCTAGGCTTCTGAATGTCCCATTCACTCATTCACACACATTCACACACATGCCACACATGCTGTGGCTCAGGAGTTAGAGCGGGTTGGCCGCTAATCGGAAGGTCGGCGGTTCAATCCCTGGCTCTCCCATGCTGCATGTCGAAGTGTCTGAACTTGCGACTTGCGACTGTTCCACCGGTGTATGAATAACACCGGTGACAGGTGATCTATAATCATGTGTGTGATCTATAATCATAGTTTCTGTTTGACTTAGGATCAGTGAGTGAATGTGTGTGAATGGTGAATACAGTAAAGAGTGGTCGAAAAAACCACTTGGTGCAAAGGCGCTATACAAGTACGGAGCATTTACATTCATACACTGTTGGCAGTGGTTGCCATGCAAGATCACTCGCTTCCACCTCCAGCCATGGGACCTTATCTCGGAAGAAATACGTACGGTAATCAATGGCAAGATACAACTTGTTTGAACTGAAATGATGTTTGTCTGTTTAAAAGATAATTTTGTCTGTCAAGTAAAGTTAAATGTCATTTTGTGTGAAAACAGCTCAATGACCTATGTCTCTCGTCTCAATATACGTCACCAACATGTTAACGCTGTAATGCTAGCTAACGTTCATTGCTTGGTTGCTGATAGCTAGATAACTTAGCTATGTTCCATGCAGAAATATATCTCACCCTTTTAATCCAACTCTCTGTTCTTTTATCACATCATCTAACACATGCAAGCTCTTCAGTCGTTGAGAGAAAAAGTTACAACGTCCCATACGCGACCATTGGGTTTGTGGTCTTAGTAATTATGTATTTATTTAGTATATATATATATATATATATTAGATATACATTTTTAATATATGATGAATTATACACTAGACGACTGTGCTGTGACGACTGTGTACTAGTGTACCAAAGTACCAATTGACCCTTCGCCATGCCCCCGTTAGTTACTGTTGCTAAGTCCGACAAACTGTCTGACCTGTTGGACCTTTAGCACAGCACTGCCGCTGTCTATTACTGCAGTCCCTGGAGAAATCTATCTCATTTTCGGAAAAAGTGATCTCAGAAAGAAGTTTGCAGCCCTGCGCAGGGTGCAAACTCCAGAGGGGCCAGAGGGAGCTTAGCTCCCCTAAATAAGACATCAGCTCTCCTAAAAGCATGATTTGTGATATTTTGGGGGGTTCTAAAATATTGACAGAATGTTTCTCTATAATCATGTATCCATGCGTAAAATCAGGAGAGTCAGACTTTATCCAGCCAGACGGAACAATCACCGACTGTCCACAGCGGGCTGGTTGCTCCGTGGTCTCCTGTCCCTGGTGCTGTACTCTCCACCGCCCCACTCCCTATCGGGTACTGGTTGTGTCACTAGTGTGACGACGCGCTGTGAACGGTTCGTGATTGTTCCCTCTGGCTGGATGAATATTACCATGGTCCATGCAACATTGCAGCTGGGGGCTCTCCTCAGTGCCACGCAACTTTCTAAATTGTTCCCTCTCAAGAAGTAAAGAAAAGTCAGTGAAGTGTTGTGTGAAGCGTAACTGTCGCAAAATGGCTACATATGATAATAATATTAATGATTAGAATTATTATAATTATAATAATAATAATAATAATACAAATATGCCTGAGACTTTCACAGTCAGCTCCAGGCCTACAAGCTCGCAGCTATTAATGATTCTGCAGTAATCCCCCACCCCCATCGTACTTCGTACTTCTACTTTCCACCTCTCCCTGTAGCAACTGTAACTAATAAATGTGCCCCAGGAACAGCGTTTCAGCATTTCTTACAGCAAAAAATTTAGAAAACGACTCCCTTTACATTCAATGGAGCACAGCCATGAACGTGTCGGACCTCAGTTAGAGCAAGTGCTATACTGCGCTCTGATTGGCCAGCTGAGTATTCAGGGTGTGGCTTAGCAAAGGGTCAGTTGGGCAAAGTGTGCAACAGCACAGGAGGAGAACAGGAGGAGAACAGGCAGACAGTACAGGAGGAGAACAGGAGGAGAACAGGCAGACAGTACAGGAGGAGAACAGGAGGAGAACAGGCAGACAGTACAGGAGGAGAACAGGCAGACAGCACAGAAGGAGAACAGGAGGGGAACAGGCAGACAGCACAGGAGGAGAACAGGAGGGGAACAGGCAGACAGCACAGGAGGAGAACAGGAGGGGAACAGGCAGACAGCACCGAAGGAGAACAGGGAGACAGCACAGGAGGAGAACAGGAGGGGAACAGGCAGACAGCACCGAAGGAGAACAGGGAGACAGCACAGGAGGACAACAGGAGGAGAACAGGCAGACAGCACAGGAGGAGAACAGGAGGAGAACAGGAGGAGAACAGGCAGACAGCACAGGAGGAGAACAGGAGGGGAACAGGCAGATAGCACCGAAGGAGAACAGGGAGACAGCACAGGAGGAGAACAGGAGGAGAACAGGCAGACAGCACAGGAGGAGAACAGGAGGGGAACAGGCAGACAGCACAGGAGGAGAACACGAGGGGAACAGGAGGAGAACAGGCAGACAGCACAGGAGGAGAACAGGAGGAGAACAGGCAGACAGCACAGGAGGAGAACAGGAGGAGAACAGGAGGAGAACAGGAGGGAACAGGCAGACAGCACAGGAGGAGAACAGGAGGAGAACAGGAGGAGAACAGGCAGACAGCACAGGAGGAGAACAGGGAGACAGCACAGAAGGAGAACAGGCAGACAGCACAGGAGGAGAACAGGAGGAGAACAGGCAGACAGCACAGGAGGAGAACAGGAGGAGAACAGGAGGAGAACAGGCAGACAGCACAGGAGGAGAACAGGAGGAGAACAGGCAGACAGCACAGGAGGAGAACAGGAGGAGAACAGGCAGACAGCACAGGAGGAGAACAGGGAGACAGCACAGGAGGAGAACAGGAGGAGAACAGGCAGACAGCACAGGAGGAGAACAGGAGGAGAACAGGCAGACAGCACCGAAGGAGAACAGGGAGACAGCACAGGAGGAGAACAGGCAGACAGCACAGGAGGAGAACAGGAGGAGAACAGGCAGACAGCACAGGAGGAGAACAGGAGAGACAGGAGACACAGGAGGAGAACAGGAGACAGACAGGAGGAGAACAGGAGGAGAACAGGCAGACAGCACAGGAGGAGAACAGGAGGAGAACAGGGAGACAGCACAGGAGGAGAACAGGAGGAGAACAGGCAGACAGCACAGGAGGAGAACAGGAGGAGAACAGGGAGACAGCACAGGAGGAGAACAGGAGGAGAACAGGGAGACAGCACAGGAGGAGAACAGGAGGAGAACAGGAGACAGCAGGAGGAGAACAGGAGGAGGAACAGGAGACAACAGGAGGAGAACAGGAGGAGAACAGGAGACAGCACAGGAGGAGAACAGGAGGAGAACAGAGGAGACAGCACAGGAGGAGAACAGGAGGAGAACAGGCAGACAGCACAGGAGGAGAACAGGAGGAGAACAGGCAGACAGGAGGAGAACAGGAGGAGAACAGGAGACAGCACAGGAGGAGAACAGGAGGAGAACAGGGAGACAGCACAGGAGGAGAACAGGAGGAGAACAGGCAGACAGCACAGGAGGAGAACAGGAGGAGAACAGGGAGACAGCACAGGAGGAGAACAGGAGGAGAACAGGCAGACAGCACAGGAGGAGAACAGGAGGAGAACAGGCAGACAGCACAGGAGGAGAACAGGAGGAGAACAGGAGGAGAACAGGCAGACAGCACAGGAGGAGAACAGGAGGAGAACAGGCAGACAGCACAGGAGGAGAACAGGAGGAGAACAGGGAGACAGCACAGGAGGAGAACAGGAGGAGAACAGGCAGACAGCACAGGAGGAGAACAGGAGGAGAACAGGAGGAGAACAGGCAGACAGCACAGGAGGAGAACAGGAGGAGAACAGGCAGACAGCAGAGGAGAACAGGAGAGCAGGAGGAGAACAGGGAGACAGCACAGGAGGAGAACAGGAGGAGAACAGGAGGAGAACAGGCAGACAGCACAGGAGGAGAACAGGAGGGAGAACAGGGAGACAGCACAGGAGGAGAACAGGAGGGAGAACAGGGAGACAGCACAGGAGGAGAACAGGAGGAGAACAGGAGACAGCACAGGAGGAGAACAGGAGGAGAACAGGAGACAGAACAGGAGGAGAACAGGAGGAGAACAGGCAGACAGCACAGGAGGAGAACAGGAGGAGAACAGGCAGACAGCACAGGAGGAGAACAGGAGGAGAACAGGCAGACAGCACAGGAGGAGAACAGGAGGAGAACAGAGGAGGAGAACAGGAGGAGAACAGGAGGAGAACAGGCAGACAGCACAGGAGGAGAACAGGAGGAGAACAGGAGACAGCACAGGAGGAGAACAGGAGGAGAACAGGAGACAGCACAGGAGGAGAACAGGAGGAGAACAGGCAGACAGCACAGGAGGAGAACAGGAGAACAGGAGGAGAGACAGACAGGAGGAGAACAGGAGACAGCACAGGAGGAGAACAGGAGGAGAACAGGAGACAGCACAGGAGGAGAACAGAGGGAGAACAGGAGGAGAACAGGAGGAGGAACAGGAGGAGAACAGACAGACACAGGAGGAGAGACAGAGGAGGAGAACAGGAGGAGAACAGGCAGACAGCACAGGAGGAGAACAGGAGGAGAACAGGAGACAGCACAGGAGGAGAACAGGAGGAGAACAGGGAGACAGGAGGAGAACAGGAGGAGAACAGGAGACAGCACAGGAGGAGAACAGGAGGAGAACAGAGACAGACAGCACAGGAGGAGAACAGGAGGAGAACAGGGAGACAGCACAGGAGGAGAACAGGAGGAGAACAGGCAGACAGCACAGGAGGAGAACAGGAGGAGAACAGGGAGACAGCACAGGAGGAGAACAGAGGAGAACAGGAGACAGCACAGGAGGAGAACAGGAGGAGAACAGGAGGAGAACAGGCAGACAGCACAGGAGGAGAACAGGAGGAGAACAGGCAGACAGCACAGGAGGAGAACAGGGAGACAGCACAGGAGGAGAACAGGAGGAGAACAGGCAGACAGCACAGGAGGAGAACAGGAGGAGAACAGGCAGACAGCACAGGAGGAGAACAGGAGGAGAACAGGCAGACAGCATGTCTTGGTGAAGTAGAACGTAAGCTCAATGTCTGTGGGCAACAACTCATGGCTAGAATTGCTGGAACAGTGTTGTGTGGATCACAGCAAGCCCCTTTGTTTCCCATTTACAGAGCCAGCACTGAGTATAAACACCAGATTTTTTCAGTGCACACACAGAACAGACAGCTAGCGGACCCTGAGGAGACATTCACTGATTTTGACAAAAAGACATGTATTGCATTAGAATCACTTACCCCACCTTTAAGGCATAAGTTTTCAAACTGGGCCATGGAGCCGGACACTTGAGGCAAAGACACCGCGTGAGGTGAAAGGGACAGGTGCAGCAGGTGTCCCTCAGCACCAACATGCACCAGGAAGTTAGTAACTGTAGTTTGGCTGCTGATTTGGCCGCTCATCACCACAGTCGGCAGTCGGAGCTGCAACAGGGCCAAACAGACCTACAGCTCATGGAGGTGATTAAGACACTAAAGCCATTTATTCTCAACATAACTCAGTCAAATCTGAACATACAGACATAATACATAACTGTTCACATATCCACTTAGAAAAAATGCTCCTTGTAACAGCAGAATGTGTCTGAGAACCATCATGTTTTTAAGTTTTCTTCCATCAAAGTAATCCAGTGTTGTCTGTACATCCATGGGTATACTGCAAACAGGTGCTGCTATATGTTTAATGGAGCCGGTTTGACTAAATGTACGCAAATATAGGCTAAGAACATGATGGGTGCAGGTCTTGGTTTTGCCTGAGAGGAGGCCTGGGCCTTGGGTTGATCTGCCCATGGTCTGCATGTATGCATGAATGAGTTTTAGCATTTAGATTCTGTCCAGCACCAGTATATTTTCAAGTGACCCATGCTTTTTTCTCCTCAGCCTGCTACCTAAAGAAAAGCAAAACACTGCTGCTCCTTACCTTGACACCTGCCACAGCGCCACGCAGCCATTTTGATAAATTCACATTAAAAGAGGTGAGGCGTCTGGTGGCGGGATCTGCCTTCCACCACCTTTAATCAATGAAAACCCTTTTGTGGGCCTTCGGGGAGAGAGCGGAGCCGAAGATAAATATTGGCAGAAAAGAAAAATGTGTCGTCCTCCCCAATCGAGGGGGACATAATGATATTCAAAAGGAGACCCCCTGCTGAGATGCAAGGCAAACTGTTCCTAAGCAACAAAACACATTTTCCCTCCGAGTGCTCAGAACGAGGCTGGTGGCGGGGTTTTCGGGGAGGTGTGTGTTGGTGTGCGGAGGGGGGGTTGGGGGTTCCCTTGACGACTTAAACCTGCAGTTTGATGTGCGTGTGATCGTTCTGTCTGTCTCTAAAATGCGTGTCTTTGTCTATGTGAGTATGAGTTTGTAGGTCTAAGTCTGTGTAGGTGTGTGTTGTCTGTCAGTTCAGTATGTGTGAGCATGAATGTGTGTGTTTGTGTGTGTGTGTTGTGTCATCTCTCCATGGATTAAGGGGTGTTAGGGAACAGTGACCAGCATCAGTGAGAGTAGATTCAGTCCAGATGCTGCCACACACTCAGACATATATGGCTTACTGCAGCAGATTGCTTGTATTAGCCACGATGGAGGAACATATATCACCTGAAGCCAAATGTTAAAGGTTCTTTCGGTGCTGTCGCAGTGTACTGTCTTCATGGCAGCAAGTCAGTTCACTAATAAATAACAGACATTCTCATATTCCGCTAAAGTTCTTCTGTTCAGTAGGCTAATTATTGAGTTCATTTAAGGAGTAGAGTTGCTGAATTTAAAAGAGCAAAAAGTCATCCACAAAGTGCTGAGTGTTATCCTGAGCCTGCTCTCTAACAGTGCAAAGTGAAGGGCCAGATATACTCTAGACACGCTCAGTTTGCACTGCGCTGCACAGGCAGACATTTCACACATGTAGTTGGCATGTGGACAAATGACAGATTTTACATCACACAGACCATCGCACCCATGCAGATACAGAAAATACAACTCATCTATGTTTAAAGGCAATTCTAATCCAATACACATTACATTTATTCATTACATTTAGCTGACGCTTTTATCCAAAGCAACTTACAATTGCTATATATGTCAGAGGTCACACGCCTCTGGAGCAACTAGGGGTTAAGTGTCTTGCTCAGGGACACAATGGTGGATGTGTCACGGTGGGGATGTGAACCTGGGTCTCTCACACCAAAGGCATTTGTCTTATCCACTGTGCCTCCCCCAAAAATACACTTTTTGTCAATGACTCCAACATGATGCAGCAGTGGCTTAGATATTCTGCCTTTAAGTCATAGGAATTAAAACACTGGATCATACATTTCCCATAATGGAACATGGATGAGAAGTTCGCATAGTGCTCAGAAAAAGAATCGATAATTCTAGGACGACAGGACAAACTCCTTGACATGATGAAGATCATGTGATGTGACAGAAAGTTCTAGACCAGTTGGCAAATGGAGCATTGTTTTCTCACCAAGCAATGGCATCTCCTTGTTAGACCCTCCCTCCCTGGTCAATGCTCACATTTTTAAACTCCACACCTCTAGTAAATAAAACCTGTCGACAGCATCGGGGCTATTTTCTTGATTTCACAAAGCTCACAGTGACCTGTGTGTGGCAGGGTGTTTGTAGGTGAGTTTATCTTTTAGGCCGTGCGCACAGGTTGTAAAGAGATGCTTAAAGCACTTTTTCAACTCTTTGTAAAGAGTAAGAAATGTTTCTCTGCTAATATTGGCTGATAGTCTGTCGCCACTTGATGTAACACAGTGTTAGGGTCAGTTCATGAAAGCCTTTCCACACTCAGTGTCTGGTAGGATGTCGATTCGTCAGCTGCATGAGGTCCATTTTATTTATGGAACAAGCAGGCATTTGACACATGGGTTGTCATCATGAGCACTGATACCCAACATGACTAAAGAGACAAAGAGCAGAAGCCACAGAAACTCAATCTTTCGTGGTAACATTCACATTAACATATGTGGATGGCTGCTGTTGTGCATCCTAAATTGTGCATTTAACAAAAAGCAAAACAACATTTCATCACAGATCATCTGAAAACCAAGACACACAGATAACCAACAGCTTGTCAGGGAGTGCCTCCCTCCTGGCAACTAATAGATGGTCTAAGACTGCCACCTAGTGGTACAACACATGGGAAACTGAGCCATGTTTTAGTTCAATAAATTCAATCACACCACAACTCTAGTCTAAAGGTCAAAGGTCATCTGTGTCTTGGAACATCATGCTTTCAAAGCTTAAAGCTCCTAAATCGGAAAATATGTATTGGGCTCCTGCTTAGAAAACTGTTTTACAACACTTACAGCTTGGGAGGGCATTAAATTTATACTAGGCATGCAGACTAAGAAATGTCCCATTGCCCTTTGCAGATAAGACTGACTCTGAAGTTGACCTAAGACAAGGATTGTGAACTCTTCAGGAGGTTATTACTGCAGCGAACAGCTACCGTGCTGCCCTGTGAAGACTTTGAGTTCTTTTTTACCTCCTGTCCCAACAGCTATCTGTGATTTGCTGGCGCCACAGAAACATTTCCCCTCTAAATGTCTCACACAGTTTAATTTAAATAACAGTCTGAAGCCCAAAGACGTGAAATTAACTTTTACTTAAGTAAGATTTTGAATGCTAATGCCTTTACTTGTAACTGCAATGCATTATTTACCATCGGCTAATATACATATAAGAGCCCATACTTATTATGCGTCCTGGTGTTCTTATTCAAATTCTGCAGATAGAGCTGAAAAATTAGATTGATTCCACTGTTCCAATCAATATGCACAATTCTGACTGAATCAGAGTCAATATTTTGACGGAAGGTCAAGCAGGTTTCATGTTTCTGCAAGCTGGTAACAGAAACTAGGCGATTCAAATCCAATCTCAAACACTAGCTGGCTTTGTCAACAGCATTTAATTTAAATCTACTAAAACCTGGAAACCTGGAATCCTTTTACATCAATGCAGGACCCAGTAGCTCACATCATTCTATATGATAAATGGCTGTAAAAAGACAATGACAATATGTGAAATAACAGGTCCAGGTCTAGGCACACATTACTTTACATTTGATGCACCAGACAGAAGAATACACACTGCGACTTATTTGAAATATCAAATAGTCCCAACTATCTGCCCGTGTAAGGGTAAGACAAATCTTTATTATCCCAGAGGGGCAATTTGTTGCCCAGCCAGCAGCACAGTCGACACGCTAAACAATACGTAAACCATTTGCACACAAAATACTAGTCCAGGGTCAATGTTGTGAATGCTGGTAAATCTCTCTGCCATGAAACTGAGTTGAGTTGGAGACAGTTAAAGGCTAAAGAATATTAATAAAAAGCAACTCTACAAAGTCCTTTGCTCCCTCAAGGTGATCTAGGATCATACTGAGTATCATACTGTGGCTTCATCAATACACCTGCCTCACCTATATGCAAACTGAGGTTGATCTAATTTTGTTTTGTTGCACCCAAAATTTATCTTTACCTCTTTAATAATGTTGAGTGTTTTCACAACGAGACAAGTGAGGGCCATAGGCCTACATACACAGACTACAGAGTGGTGCTTTGACCTTGGGTACAGGTACACTCACAGAATCCTTCCAAAGATGAGGGACCCCAAGGCCAGGACTTTTCCTCTCCTTCACTCTCATGGCGCTGATTCGGCAACAAACATGCTGCACCTGGGTGTTAAAGCACTCTTCACTCCATCATCAGGGCTGATGGTTGGACAGTGCGTTCAAGTCCATTCCAAAAGCTTTGATCTGAATGGTCCTCAAAGCATTCCTGGATCATTTTCACTTGAAAAAAAGTAGCTGGAAGCAGGTACAGGTACAACTTTTCCACAATGGAAAACCAAACAAAGGCGAACAGAGTCGTGGCGAGTCGAGCTGAGCTGAGCTGGTACTGTGCAGTGGAAAAGGGGCTTTGGTTTGCTGCATGTACAATGTTAATCTACAAAGGGCACCTCGCACATAGACAGTACACTAACAAGTGTTCTAGACCAGGTGTTGGACAGTCATGAGATGTTCCATTCAAAAACCCTTGCAATAATAATATTTGATAATAACGTGTTAACATTGCATTGATAAGAGTTATAATATGGAAATAAAACAACGAGCTGACATGGGATCAGAAGTCATGTGCACTATTAGGGATTAAATTTGAACAGACAGGACAAATGTTGACAGAGAGCCTGCATTCCTCTTCACAATTATCTTTCTATCTATCTATCTATTATCTATTTGTATAACAATAACTGTACAGGCCCATGTAGTTTTATTTTATTTTTTGATGTTATGCTATTCTATGTAATTTGAATTATCTGTGATGTTCTATATGTGTGTCCTAAAGGGACTACAGACGTTCATTTTGCTGTACAACCTTGTGTTGTATAATATTAAATAAATTACTTTCATATACATTTAACACTCAAATTGTGGCCATTTTGAATATAGGACTTTTACTCTGGATACTGTAAATACTTTACTGCCCATCCTCAGTTTTTGAATACAGGGCTTTTAATTGAAATAGAGTATTTTTTCGTTGTGGTATCACTCACTATTCAGTGAGTTACGTGTCAATCACTAGGTTTACTGGGTTTACTGGGTTTGTTCATAAAAACTTTATGAACAGGAAACAGACCAGAACTAAAAGGAAACGGTATCATTTATTATCTTGGTTTGGTCCAAATGAACAGTGTGAAACATCTTTTGTACTCCAGCCACTAATCAGATGCCATTACAAGATCTTCAGTGTGTGCACTAAGATATAATAAAATCTTTGCTCCATGTTTCACATCACATGAGACTATGAGAACACAGTGTTACCATATCAACCATCTAAAATGTGTGTGTTTCACTTTCAGGAAACTCTCCACGTTGTTTGTACCTGGGACTCACAGATGGTGCAGTCAAATTGTCTTCCCAAATAAACTCATCTAATTTCCCCATGTGGTGATTAAGTATGTACAATGAAATAATTTGGTGTTCCGTCGCAACCAATTATGTACACTTTGGAGTCGCGAGTGGCAACATGAGAGACACAAATTAGCTGCCATTTGTAACATTTATCCTTCCTGGATATCGGAAGCCAAATCAAAGCAATTATGACCCGAGCGTGCCTACTTTGAAGTTTACCAAGTTCATTACGCAAATTAACTTACTAATTAGCTTTTGGCTTCATACGCACCTTCATCCAATTTTTCAGGGCGCTTTTAAGTAATGGCCGGCACACAAGAGCCCAAACAAAGCTGTGTGTAAATACAACAGGGGTAAGAGAATGGGCCACTTACAAATCAGACCTAATCAAAATCCCAGCATGAACCGAGGGACACTTGGCAGGTGATATCTGAAATACTGTAACAAGTCTAACAGACTGCAGGAGGTCTTCTACATGCTGCATGTAATTTCTCTTTTCTGTAGGGCTCTGAACTAGGAACTAAACAAAACTAGGAAAAAAACATTTTATTTCAGTTTTGTTGTTTTGTGTTTGTATCATCTGTGGGTGCCACCACAGGAAATGACTTTCAGTATTTAAAGGTTGTTCTTCAACAAGTACTCCGCCTGGAACGAGACAAACCAAAAGAGATGATCATGATCAAAATCTAGTGAAGTCAGTTGCTATAAATGACGTACTAACGGGTGACTAATGGAATACCAGAAAATCCACAGGGTCCTCTGGTTCGGAGGTGCAGCATTCCATCAGGCCCTTGGTCAGAACGGGCATGACGTGCTCCATCAAGTAGTTCCTCATTGGGACAGACTCGGCCTCCAGCAGCTCCTCCTTCTGCTCCCTCATCGCCTTTAAACCTTTAATCTGACACACACAAAATGCACCAAACTTTATTCATACAAACATATCAAACACAATAAGCTATGAACACTTAAATTAAATACTTCTGGTATAGTACAACATGGGTCTTCATTTTGTAGTTTTGGCCATCATTTCTAATGGTGATAACATTGTACTCTGGAACAGGAAGTGATGTCATATCTCTGCATAGCTCTTTCCAATTGGGGCGGCTGTGGCTCAGGAGGTAGAGCGGGTTGGGCTTTAATCGAAGGTCGGCGGTTCAATCCCCGGCTCCGTGTCAAAGTGTCCTTGGGTAAGACACTGAACCCCGAATTGTCCCTGGCAGCTGTTTTGTCAGTGTGTGAATGTTTCTGTTTGAGTACTTCGGCTCAGTGTGTGAATGCAGAAGTAGTGTAAAAGCACTTTGAGTGGTCGAAAAGACTAGAAAGGCGCTATACAAGTACGGAGCATTTACAATTAACATGAACATTGAGCCACTACCTTCCCATGCCCCCCTGTGGATCTATTCAAAAGTTGGTGCCAATTGGCAACTAGATATGGCAAAATAATTAAATAATTTTGGTACTCCAAAAGATGCAGAAGATATAAAGAAACATACACCGGTCAGGCTTAACATTATGACCACCTGCCTAATATTATGTAGAGCCCCATTTTGCCACCAAAACAGTCCTGACCAGTTGAGGCACGGACTGTTCGCATGGAGTTGTGAGGTGGGGCCTCCATAAATCGGACTTGTTTGTCCATCACATCCCACAGATGCTCGATTGGACTGAGACCTGGGGAATTCGGAGGCCAAGTCAACACCTGGAACTCGTCGTTGTGTTCCTCAAACCAAATCCAGCTCATGTGTTTGGGACAAAATATGTCACGTCTGCACCTGAGCTGACAACAGAGCAAACTCCATCCAGTAAAGACTGTAAGAGGCTGTAGAATGCTTTGGTAAAAGCGAGTTAGTGGACCTTTGAGTTTGATTATTATCTTTCTGACACATGGCCTGAGTCTAATGCTTGGATCTTACGTCCTTGTGTTGTGCTTCTATTAAACAGACGCACTGATGCCTCCTCGATGTGGTGGAGCTATTAAATGTGATATGAAATGTTACATGCAGCTCATACTTTTTTGATTTACTGCGTAAACCGCACAGAGGGATAGAGATCCCAAAGACATTCATGGAACACATTTGTGTTTAACTTGTGAAGCGCCACATATACATCTACAAACTCCAGCTCTCATCCCAGTACCTACCCACTCGTCCCAGTTTGCAGCTCTCTGTCTGGCCTCCTCTGCCTCCATCCTTTCTTTCTCAGCTTTCTCCTGGGCCTCTCTCCTCATCCTCTCCTCAGCCTTCCTCCTATCCTCTCTCTCTAGCTCTTGCTTGCTGGGGGCATAGTTCCTGGGCTGGCCCACGGTGACAAAGATCTTCTGCTTCAGCAGCAGGCAGTCAGGTTCATTGCTACTGGTGATCTCTGAAGAGGAAGGCAATGAACACAGTAAGGTTTGAATATGATGAAAAATTCTGAATCCATGCCAGATACATTTTTTAGCCGAATTACATAAGTTTATTTGTACTGAATGCTGAACATACAGCCAGACCAACAAACGCTTCTCACAGTGCCAGCCACTCAGAGCTGCCGCTCCCGGTCAGGTCCTGGCTAGGCAAGGCAAGGCAAGTTTATTTGTATAGCACATTTCAACAACAAGGCAATTCAAAGTGCTTTACACAAACATAAAAGCAACAGGGAAATATAAAAAAGTTTAAAAGCAACATAAAATATAATAAAAGTTATAGTGTAAAAAGCTAAAAATGAAGAAAAAGAAAACAGGACAGTAAAAGTTACAGTACAGTGTAAGTTATCAATAAAAAGAAAAAAAAATCGTAAATACTTAATTAAAAGCAGTAGTAAAAAGAAAAGTCTTCAGTCTTAATTTAAAAGAACTGACAGTTTCAGCAGACCTGCAGTTATCTGGGAGTTTGTTCCAAATATACGGAGCATAATAACTGAACGCTGCTTCTCCTTGTTTAGTTTTGACTCTGGGGACAGAAAGCAGACCTGATCCCAGACGACCTGAGAGGTCTGGATGGTTCATAACGAAGCAGAAGATTAGAAATGTATTTTGGCCCTAAACCATTTAGTGCTTAATAAACTAACAGCAGGATTTTGAAATCAATTCTCTGACATACAGGAAGCCAATGTAAAGACCTCAGAACTGGAGTGATGTGATCCACCTTTTTGGTCTTAGTGAGGACTCGAGCAGCGTTCTGAATCAGCTGCAGCTGTCTGATGGATTTCTTAGGGACACTGTTACAGTAGTCAAGTCGACTGAAGATAAATGCATGGATAAGCTTTTCCAGGTCCTGCTGAGACATAAGGCCTCTTATCCTTGATATATTCTTCAGGTGATAGTAGGCTGACTTTGTAATTGTCTTAATATGGCTCCTCAAATTCAGGTCTGAGTCCATGACTACACCAAGATTTCTGGCTTGGTCCGTGGTTCTTAACATTACAGATTGAAGTCGAGCACTGACTTTCAATCGTTCCTCCCTGGCTCCAAAAACAATAACTTCAGTTTTATCTTTGTTTAATTGGAGAAAATTCTGGCACATCCAGTCGTTGAACTGCTCAATACAATTACTCAGCGCCTGTATGGGATCATAGTCTCCTGGTGAAATGGTTATGTAAATCTGTGTGTCATCTGCATCTGAGCAGATGACACACAGCATCCACAGCATCTGAGCCAGTGGAAGCATGTAAGTGTTAAACAAAAGAGGTCCCAGAATGGATCCTTGGGGAACCCCACGTCATTTTTGTCAGCTCAGATGTGTAGTTACCTATAGACACAAAGTAGTCCCTGTCCTTTAAGTAGGATTCAAACCAGTTTAGTACTGTGCCAGAAAGTCCAACCCAGTTTTCAAGTCTGTCTAGTAATATGTTGTGGTCGACCGTGTCGAATGCAGCACTGAGATCCAATAATACTAAGACTGAAATTCTGCCACTGTCAGTGTTTAAATTGATGTCATTGAAGACCTTCACAAGAGCCGTCTCAGTGCTGTGGTGTGGTTGAAATCCTGACTGGAAGACATCAAAACAGTTATTTAGTGCCAAGAAAGCACTAAGCTGTTGAAAAACAGCCTTTTCAATGATTTTACTTAAAAATGGGAGATTTGATATGGGCCTATAATTGCTCATTAGTGAACTGTCTAGATTGCTCTTTTTTAGGAGTGGCTTAATGACTGTAGTTTTCAGGGCCTGTGGGAAAAAACCTGAGAGGAGAGACATGTTGACAATTTGTAGTAAATCTGAGGCTGTAAAAGTAAATATCCAAGTAAATAACACCAAAATATCTGACATCAGTCGACCCTCCCACTTGCTGCAGGAAGTACATCCTCTGATGGGCTTTTCAGTAAGGGAGCTGATGTTCTTAGTAAAATCCACAACCACCTCCACTGTTTTAAGAGCACTGAGCTCCATTATTCTGGCTTCACCAGGTCACCAGATGGTCAATATATGGTTGTAGCCGGACTCATCTCCATCAGAGAAGATCCCAGTGAGGGTGGTGTCATGAACAAACAGTTGTTGGTGTACAGGCAGAAGAGCAGAGGGTAAAGAACGAAGCCTTGATGTGAATCAGTGCTGATGGTCCAAGAGTCCAAGAGATGTTTTCCCACCTTCACATGCTGCCTCCGATCAGACAGGAAATCTGTGATCCACCTGCAGGTGGAGTCAGGCACACAGCTGGGAGAACTTAGGTGCGTTTGAGATGACGCCGGCTGACTTTTGCCGACTTGATAGTCTAACGTGAGCTGCAGGTGACAGCAGGGGCCGGGTACAAAAACGGCGCAAGTCGGACACATTCTAGCTTCATCATCTTACTGTGAGCTGAGATCCACGACTGAGCTCGCTGCATTTTCAAAGAAACATGCCGTGAGGTTTTAATGTCGTGTGACATGGTGATTAGTGTTCTCAACGGGTCGGGTCGGCCCGACAAACCCGACGGGACCCGCGGGTTCGGGCCGGGTTCGGGTCGAAATATATGCAAAATGACTCGGGCCAGGTCGGGTCGGGTTGTAATTTTCAGGCCCGTTGAGAACTCTAATGGTGATATTTTGCAGCGCCGGGCGAAAGTCGGACAAAATTGCTAACCAGCATGCCCTATTTTAAGTTTACCATGCATCATGTTAAGTCAGCGCTGCGCTGCATGAAGTCAAACGCACCTTTTGTTTTGCAGTAGAGCCAGGTGTTGAAGGCGCAGCTGAAATCCACAAACAGGATCCTGCTACAGGTTTCACAACTTTATTCGTGAGCGTTCCACTGCAGCATCGGGGACGGCGTGATAGGCATTCACGATTCAGAATATTCCCCTCTCTGGTCGGACATTGTCAAGATCATCCAGTTTGTTGCACACTGAGCACACGTTGGAAAGAAATATTCCTGGCGGAGACGCACAAACGCCATTATTAAGCTTCAGATGGGGCAAACTGCACCTACCAGTAGGTCTGAAGGTGCATACCATCTATTTTTATCAGTGAAAACAGTAACCCAGAAACATTTAACATATTATGAGTTTTGGAAAGCCAGGAAAGGACCAAGTAAGGTGACGTTCGTCATCATGGTAACAATGATACACGTGGTTAACGGTGGAAAAGGTCACAGAATTCTTAGGTTTAGGCACCAAAACTGCTTGGATCTGTTGCTCGATCATGGTTTAGGTTAAAATAAGTACGTTAGTTAAAAAGAAGTCAGTGTTGACATTTGGTTTCACGCTGGAAAAAACAGCTGTATCCTGCTTAAGAGCCCTGTGTTTGACTCACCCCCCAACCCCGACCACGGCCTCAGGTGGACTTTTCTCGCACTTTATACTGTGTCCCCTGACCTTGACGGCACAACAAAAAAATACCTTCTAAACTGTGCTAAAATGGATCTGCTTGGACCCCAACATGGTCCAGTCAGCAGCCCACACAGGAATAGACATGATTGATGGATTACCCAGGTGCAGAGGGGTGATTTCCTGCTCATGAAAGTAGTTGACAGTTTCATCTCCCATGTTGTTCTGAGCCAGTCGTCGCAGGAAGTGGAACAGATCGTAGCTGTGCTCCTGTACCAGCCTCTCAGGCAGGTTTATCACCCGATCCTTCAGGAAAGCATCAGACGCATCCAGGTACAACACAAACTCTGTGGGACACACAAGGAAAGCATTACAAATACTACAACAATGGAGACTCAGAGGCTCAGGCCTTTTTTATCAATATCTAGATGGATGTTTCTGTGGTTAATGATTTTTTTTTATTCATAGTGTAACCGTGCTACCCTTTAAACGTGAGCTAACACTGCTAGGTTCGGAAGGAGCTAAGTGATGTAAACTGTACCCATAAAAGGAAATATCAGGCCAGGTAAGTTGTAACCAGTAACGTTTACTCACATTACTTTGCAAGTTGTAGTTGAACACAATTATACAACATACATGAAAAATAAAAAATGGGCCCTTTAAAATAAATGATTATTTGGTGGTTGTCCTTTGTAGTCGTTAAAGTCTGTCTGTTTGTGATCACTTCCTGTATTAGTCAATCCACTGTCAATAGTTCTCTGTTAAAGTGCGTGTCAGCAGTTCTGTTTCCTGGTTTAAGAGGAAAATAGGCACTTTTGGATGAAGTGGTGTGTACCAGCTCAGGAAACTGATACTTCCCTACCACCAGGGGGAGTGGTCGATGATCTGCGTCTCTTCAAGATCACACTGGGAGGCTCGCCATCGATAGAAAGGGATCTTCCAAGTAACGTTAGTTCTCGCTCTGTCCATAAGACCTGACCGAGACGAATAGAGGTGGAAAACGGGATTTTTGTCCAAACTCCCGGTTGCTCCTCCTTATCCTGTCTTCTGTGTCGGTTCTTTAGCTTGCTAGACAACTACTTTTATCACTCGGCTGACTTATAATCTGCTGATTTCCTCTCTTTTCTCCTGTCGCCATCAAGCATGTTCGTCTCCTCTTTCTGTCTCACATACACACGCGCAGGGTCTCACAGGATCACGCCGTTGCGTCGTGACCTGTCAATCATGTTCAACTGGGGGAGGAACTATCGCTCCTGATTGGTCGATTTTCCTAAAGGGATATTACGCTATTTTAATACAATTTTACATTATTTTAACCCTGTATTGTCACTGGGTTACAATAGCTTGAAGATTCTGATTGCTACAAGGTCTATGCTTAAATTTCCCTGCTGTGGGGTTACTTTGTGTGTCAAGGTGTCTCCCTCCAGGGGAAATAACAGGATTGTAATGACACTACAGAGACCTGGCATGTTCTTGCTGTGTGAAGAAATCTGGGACTTTTCATCTTCCTGCTTTACAGCTAAAAAAGAAAGAAAAACAAAACAGATATGTTGTGTTTGTATAGTATGTACAGTCTGTATCCATGTCGAATTGAACGTGTGTGATTTTGACACTGGTGCAGTAAGAGCTATTTGTCAGTGTCTCACCAGAGAAGAGCTCTTTAGCTTGATCATATGTCTGGGGAAAGAACATCCAGAACAAAACCCTGGTTTCTGCATGGGTTGGATATCAGCTTATCCTTCACCACCTTCACCAACCAGCTGGTCATCCAAAAGACCTGAAGGACAAAAACGTTAATCTTAAAAGGATATCCAGTGATTTAGTACTGCACGTCAATTAAGTCGGGGGCATCGGCGGCGTCAGGTCACTTTTCCAGGGCTTTAGCCCCCGTATATTTTGCCTGTAACTCAACAACAACATCAAAAATATTTTCCGTATTATTATGCAATAATCTTCATAAGACAGCCTGTCTCGCAGCTCTTCAAAGAACTGAGGCTACTCGCAATAATATTGTTAGACTTTGTTTGAAGTTCACGTAAAGTGAACCCCACCCCTCACAGATACTCAGCCTGCCGCATTTAGAGAAAGAGAGAGGGCGCATTGCTCACAGCATCAGGGCTCCTCAGAAACTACTGAATTGTCCCTAGTGAAACTGTAATCAAAACATTTAGATATAAATGTTGTTGGTCAGTGTCTGCTCAATGTATTTGCTACACAAATGGTTAACAGTCCTCCACAAAGTAGTGAGAGGATAACATGACACACTTGGCTGCGACACAGACACCTGTTGCTCTCTTTACTGTCTCTGTGCTCCAGGATGCTTAATTCCCTCTAAAGCAGCTGAGCGGCACTTTATCAGAGATGCTGAAGTTTACATTTGACTGGATGTGTAGTGAGATTTATTTCTGTTTTCCACCTTTGATGAAGAGCAGTGCGCTCGTCTCATCCAGTACAGTCCCAGATGGGCTCTATGTATTCAGGGTCTCAGGTTCTACGCAATAAACCCTGATCACATCATTATGACATCATCAGGGTTATTTACTTGGACTTGAGAAGAAGACAACTGTTTGCACAAGCTCCGCCTTGAAGGAAGGAGAAACTGGACTATATAAATGATACACAGACACTGTTCAGTCAGTTCAGATCCGGATCAGTCTGTACTCTGTCTGGACTCCTACTGCTGAGGAAGAATGTGAGATGTGATTGAAAGGTTGGAAAGTTAAGAAGTGAATCTCCATGCTCTAGTTAATATAATACATGACTGACATAAGGTACGAAGATTCTTGAAGTGTTTTTGTTCCTTATCCATGTCATTATCTTACAGTTTGCGTTTGGTTCTGTCATGTAAATCTTAAACCTGAAACAAGTTGCAAACACAATATTAACATTTTAGGTGCGTTCGAGATGACTGCATCTGACTTTTGCCGACTAAGACTGACTGCAGAGGCGAGGTATAAAATCGGCGTAGTCAAGTCGGACACATTCTACCTGCGTGAGCTTACTGTGAGCTTAGAACAACGACTGAGCATTTTTTTTTGCAAATGCCACAAGATCAGGAAAAAGGTGGTTCTAACTTTGTGCGGCCGGAGAAAGGCAACTGTGGCCGGCTTGCCTTACTTTAAGTCCAGCATGCATCATGTTAAGTCAGCGCCGCATGAAGTCAAACGCACCTAAAATCACATTTTGAGTTGATACAGTGAGCTAAGCAAACAGTCACTTATCTACATACAAACCCAGGCTGTACAGAGCAACTTTAGTATTTATTTGCAATCATGTCCACCTGATGATGATGAGACCACTATTCACTCTCTGTTAGCTGATGTTGGTCTCCAACAGCTCTTGAGGGAAGTATCTTACTTTTAGCTGCTAAAAGCTCGTCTCTGACTGTGTCTAACTGCTGTTTGAGATGAGATAATTACAAACCTGATATGTTGGCAGCCACATTGGTAGATTTTGCTGTTAACGTGTTTTTAAACTCCTCATATCCCGACACTATCATCAGGCGTTCTGAGGAAAATACAGAGTATGCGCCGTTGTGAAAAAATCAGAACACACCCCTTTTAAGTGAACGCGCACCAACTCCTATTAAGTTAACACCGACTCAACAAATTAACATCTTATTCACTATCGTAGCACCATTTAACACTACTGTAGACGGTCAGAGTTTGTCAACCCTTGTACAGGCCACAGGTCTCTCTTATGGTGGCGGACGGGTAAAAGACTGACTGAATGAAGGATTAAACGGCCTCACTTTTCTTTACTATGACTCAATAAGCATTTTACTCTGCCCATCCCTCCTCTGCACCACTCTATACAAACTGAATATCATTGAAGATAAAGAAAGGGGGACTGATTCAGTGAGTAAGGACAGCAAAGTAGTTGTTTCTGGGAGATAAACCCTGGTTGTCCTGCATTCTGCTTCATACTGTCCTTCAGGGTCTTCAGCAGGTCCCGGGCCTCTGCTGCAGAGTCCTTATTCTCTGCATCTGGATCAGCTTTCTTCACAGCCTTTTTCTAAAAACGGGTATGGAAATGGAATTGTAGGAGCATTAAAACACACGTACTGGAAATGAACTGTATGTCTGCTTTTGTTTTTCTTAACACTAGCACATGTGTTTGTGTGCCTCAGGAGAGGCTCACCAGTTGTGAGATGGTTTCAGAGATGGTCTCCTTCAGTGTGATGTGATGGAGTTTATAGTGTTCACAGATCTGTTTGGACACTGTGCTCTTCCCCACCGCAGGAGGGCCCAGTACACACAGACGGATGGGCTGGTGTCGGGTCAGAAATAAGGCCAGGCTGGGCCGGTGAAGGCCTGGACCTTACCCTCGCCAATGTAATAAACTCAACAAATAATACTCTATTAGTTTACTTCTTTAGCTAATTCTTCGTAGTCAAAAACTTCACTGTTGACGATCAAGAAAAAAAAAAGGACAGATAAACCCGAGTAACATCCGTGACTCCACCTGCGGGGGTCGCTGACCACTCCTCTCCAATGGTGAATTTCTTATCCTTTGCTGCCATCTTGAGGCCACTTTTGTGTACTATTTATCGAAACTTAATCAAGATTTAACTCTTTCAGGTGTGTTTTCTTGTTGTTATTTTAACATTACTTTGTCTTAGTTTGACCCTCTTTATATATTTTTGTATATTTCAGGACTAGAAATTCACCATTATGTTTCAACTTCAGTCTCACCGTATTTTTTAAAAGTCTTAAGGCATACTTTTGACACCATTAAAACTCAAACTTTTACAGTTGCATTTTTTAAAAACAATCAACATAATCATAATAATCAATAATTGTATTACATGATTTCACACATCAAAACAGGTTTTAGATCATCCATGGAATACACTGTGTCTCATCTGAACTGCTGTGTCCTCTAATAACCTCAGCGCAAGGCCTGCTTCTAGAAAGTACCTTACAGTACCAGGCAGCGATCTTCCCTGTGCTTTTATTTTGGTTACCGTTACTCTGCACGCAGGAAAACAGCGTGCTGTACCAGCGGGAGAGCACCGTGCTGTACCAGGTACCTCTGTCTCCTGCCTCTCATAGGCTGAGATGTTTCTACATCCATTGGACAAGACACATGTTACATAAACTGCCCAAGTTGTTTTCCTTTTTTTATATCATTCTGCCTCATAAGTTCACTCTAGGTCATAATGCACAGTTCACTCCAGTTCATACTGAATGATATGAGAAACCATCCTAACACACATCTTATAGGAATACTTCATACAGTAGATGCACCTCTGATTGACAGCATCTTTAATAATTATAAAGTGACTGATTGTTGCATGATTGAATTCCAGTGATGAATACACTTTAATCAATAAGTGTTGGTAAAAACACAAAATATGGATTATGCGAGTATATACCTTCAAAATAATATTCAACACTGGAAAGAACACATTTACAAAGATTAGCTAGTACAACTTAACGACAACTAAGACAACTATAATAACCAACCACTTTCAGACAGATCGGAAAGTTACACTATATCTATGAAACTGTTCATATCTTTTTCTTTAGGCGTGTTTTGGCTTTCTGCTTAGTACCTACCAGCAGTCCCCTGGTCTGCCTGTATTCCTCTACCACCAGCTCTACGTTCTCCACCAGACCAAACTCACACAGCCAGTTGATAGAGAACAGTTTCTTGACACGGATACCCTCCATGCGAAGGTTGACCATTATGGAATCAATTTCCATCACCTGTCAAGGGGAAATAACATGCCAATAGATCTTCAAAGAATAATTCAATATTTTTCAAAATAAGCTCATTTCCATTTTTTCCTGGGAGAAAGATAAACCTACATATTTCATGGTGGTGTGTTAAAGGGGGGAGAAATCCAACAACATGACAAATATCTGATAAAGAGCAAATATCAGGCTGCTCAGACAGAACAAGCTTGTGTTGGTACAGCCACAAATGAATATGGCAAGCAAACACTACTATAAACAATATTAATTATGTTTATTAGATGTGATAAAGAGGATCTGATTGAGAGAAATGATGAAATATGGGTCCCATGTTGGCCAGTCCTTTCGATTTCTCTGTCTCTCTCCCCGCTGTTCTCCTGGAGTTTCGACCCCCCCACCCCACTGCCCATCTACTAGAATTACAAGGCAATGCTCCTTTAACTTCATTGCTACAGAACATGCAACGCCTGCTAATCCAGGAAAATACAAAGAGTCTCATATATGAGGTTATTATTAAGTTCAACTCTAATGTTACATGTGATTAGAAAGTGCAGAGAGAAGCTTGGCTGAGGGTGAGCAGGAGGTGAAATGCTGCCTCCCATTTGTTTGGAGCATGTGGCCAGGAATTACACATTGTACCTTTAAGGTTTTGTAAAATGTAGAGCTAGGAAGAAGTCAGTTTGAACAAACAAACAAACAGTAAACTAAGTGATGTTTAAAGTGAATCACTGTAACATACACTCAAGTCCTGTGACAAGAAGGCTTCCTCAAATGGTCTTTTCCGGATCTTCCCTGGTCCAAGTACTGAGGCAATTGTCGGGGTAGAGAAACAACTTACACTTCATTATATCATCGCATCATCATCATCTTTATATAATTATAGGTGGATATACTGAATCCCTGTGTGTCACATTTCTAATTTGTGACTAAATATTTCTTGATCACTTGCGACCTTTTATATCCAGTCTATGCTTGCTACACATACCTTCACAATGTCCTCCATGGTATTGGTGGAATTGTCCACAGTTAAGCAGGTAATACGGCTCGGGCTGACGTTCAATCACATTCTTAATCACACTTTAACAAACATTACATGTATTACAGCATAGGAATATTAACTTGTTAATATTAAATTTCATCAATTTAAGTCAATATAGAGCCGATTTCTTAAAGCTTGTTGCAAAGCAGGAGTCACATCAATGATTGTTCAAGGGAGCTATTAAAAAACATTTATTCTGTGTGTGTGTGTGTGTGTGTGGTGCGTGTGCGTGTGTGTGTGTGCGTGTCCAACATTGCCAGATCATTGACGTGAATTGTGGGAACCTTGTTCTCCAAAGACTGGTATTTCACCTTCTTGTCCCAGCCATGATGTCTAATAATACAGTTAATTAGTTACACATGTGAAACAAATTCACACTTTTCGCACTGTTGGTGCGAAAAGGATGGTGATGGGTTCGTTCATTTTTCCAAAAGAAAAAGACAGGTGAGATATGATACTGAATTTGATTCCTTTCCAGACCATCCAATGTGCATGAAAATTGGCTCCTGTTACACAGGTAGTCCACTGGTATTGTTCACACAGAAGTCCTGTAATAAAACAAGCAGTTTTGTCTCCAGCTAAATGGACTAAAACTGATTCCTATGCAGTGGATAGAACAGATAGCAGTGGTAATGCAGGGTGAGCAGAATGACAGTGAGTGAGCAGTTCTGTTCAAACAGCCACAGTCTGGAAATGGAAACTGGATTACAAGTCAGTCTGTGGTAAAACTGCAGAGCAGAGCAACATGTAACCGTGTTAGCGCTACACAACAAACATGGTGAGAGCTGTTCTTCAAAATCCACAACATATTAGACTAAAATTTCACTTGTGAGAAAATGTGAGTAAAACTAATGACACTAACTCCAAATCAGATGCCAACATTAACACTGTGCTTAACTCCATTAAGATTAAGTTTAATGTGAACCTGGAAGGACTCAGGACCCTGGTTTGGTTTTAGTTGCTAGAAACCAAGCGGATCTCCAATTCAAACTTTTGCTATGTCCAGACAGTAGGCCAAAGTGAACCATATTTTTTGGCCCATATGTGACTCAGATCTGATTTTTTTCTAACTGTGAAGAGGCCAAGTCACAAGTAATCTGATCTTCAGTTCGGATTGGGGCCACTTTCATATGTGGTCTGGACACTCGGTTTGGAATAGCTACTTTGGCGTAACTCTAGAGCAGCTGTTTCCCCGCCAGACGGAGCCACAATGAACAAAAAGCTCAACAAAGGACATTATTAAACATGTGGCTCTCCTCTGAGTTGTGTCCATGCTACTTATCTGAGCAGATGCAGTAGAGAGAGAGAGAGTGTTGTACGGCATATACATTATACAGCGGCAGAAACAGTAATGAATGTTGTGAAAAGAACAGAAAGTTGTGAATTTGTAATAATTCGAGAGAGATGTGACCCCGGGAGTAAACCGGGAGAGGGCCATGAAATCCGAGAGTCTTTCATCAAATTTGGGATCTGTAAATTTTGCATCTGTACGACAGCGTGCTGCGTGTGACGTCGTGTTATTCTTCTGCGCATGCGGGTCACTATCAGGCTGTGGACAGTTCACACTGGAGTCTGATATGGGCTACATTTAAACAATAACGTGAACTCCATCCATCCATCTTCATCCGCTTATCCGGGGTCGGGTCGCGGGGGCAGCAGCTCCAGCAGGGGACCCCAAACTTCCCTTTCCCGAGCCACATTAACCAGCTCTGACTGGGGGATCTCGAGGCGTTCCCAGGCCAGTGTGGAGATATAATCACTCCACCTTGTCCTGGGTCTTCCCCGAGGCCTCCTCCCAGCTGGACGTGCCTGGAACACCTCCCTAGGGAGGTGCCCAGGAGGCATCTTTACCAGATGCCCAAACCACCTCAACTGGCTCCTTTCAACGCAAAGGAGCAGCGGCTCTACTCTGAGCTCCTCGCGAATGGCTGAACTTCTCACCCTATCTCTAAGGGAGACACCAGCCACCCGCCTGAGGAAACCCATTTCGGCCGATTGTACCCGCGATCTCGTTCTTTCGGTCATGACTGCTTTCATGACCATAGGTGAGGGTAGAAACGAAAATTGACTGGTAGATTGAGAGCTTTGCCTTACGGCTCAGCTCTCTTTTCGTCACAACGGTATGGTAAAGCGAGTGCAATACCGCCCCGATTCTCCGGCCAATCTCCTGCTCCAGTCTCCCCTCACTCGTGAACAAGACCCTGAGGTACTTGAACTCCTTCACTTGGGGCAAGGAATTATTCCCTACCTGGAGTTGGCACTCCATCGGTTTCCTGCTGAGAACCATGGCCACAGATTTAGAGGTGCTAATCCTCATTCCAGCCGCTTTGCACTCTGCTGCGAACCCATCCAGTGAGAGCTGAAGGCTACGGACCGATGATGCCATCAGGACCACATCATCCGCAAAAAGCAGTGACGAGATCCCAAGCCCACCGAACCGCAGCCCCTCCTCGCCACGGCTACGCCTTGATATCCTGTCCATGAATATCACAAACAGGATTGGTGACAAAGCGCAGCGAAGGCCAACCCCCACCTGGAAAGAGTCCGACTTACAACTGAGTACTCGGACACAGCTCTCGCTTTGGATGTACAAGGATTGGATAGCCCTAAGAAGGGCCCCCCTCACCCCATACTCCCGCAGCACCTCCCACAGTATCTCCCGAGGGACCCGGTCATATGCCTTCTCCAGATCTACAAAGCACATGTAGACCGGATGGGCATACTCCCAAGCCCAGGATCCTTGCGAGAGTAAAGAGCTGGTCAGTTGTTCCACGACCGGGACGAAAACCGCATTGTTCCTCTTCGATCTGAGGTTCGACAATCGGCCTGAACCCTCCGTTCCAGCACCCTGGCGTAGACTTTACCAGGGAGACTGAGAAGTGTGATACCCCTGTAATTGGCACACACTCTCTGGTCCCCCTTTTTGAACAGGGGAACCACCACCCCAGTCCGCCACTCCTTGGGCACTGTACCCGACTTCCCCGCAATGTTGAAGAGACGTGTCATCCAAGACAGCCCCTCCACACCCAAAGCTTTTAGCATCTCTGGGCGGATCTCATCAATCCCTGGGGCTTTGCCACTGTGGAGTTGTTTGACTACCTCAGTGACCTCCTCCAGGGAAATTGACGAGAAACCCCCATCAGCCTCCAGCTCTGCCTCTACTAGAGAGGGCGTGTCAGTCGGATTTAGGAGTTCCTCAAAATGTTCCTTCCACCGCCCAATTACTTCCCCAGTTGAGGTCAACAGGGTCCATCCTTACTGTACACAGCTTGGACGGTTCCCCGCTTCCCCCTCCTGAGATGGCGGACAGTTCTCCAGAAACACTTTGGTGCCGACCGAAAGTCCTTCTCCATGTCTTCTCCAAACTTCTCCCACACCTGCTGCTTTGCTTCTGCCACAGCAGAGGCTGCAGTCTTTCGGGCCTGTCGGTACCTTGCAACCGCCTCCGGAGTCCTCCGAGACAACAAATCCCGGAAGGCCTCCTTCTTCAGTCGGACGGCTTCCCTGACCACCGGTGTCCACCACGGTGTTCGATGGTTACCGCCCCTTGAGGCACCTAAGACCTTGAGACCGCAGCTTTCCGCTGCAGCTTCAGCAATAGAGGCCTTGAACATTGCCCACTCATGTTCAATGTCCCCAACCTCCACAGGGATGCCAGAAAAGCTCCGCCAGAGGTTTGAGTTGAAGATCTCACGGACAGGGGCTTCCACCAGACGTTCCCAGTTCACCCGCACTACCCGTTTGGGCTTACCAGGTCTGTCAAGAGTCTTCCCCCAACCCCTGACCCAATCACAACCAGATGGTGATCAGTTGACAGCTCCGCCCCTCTCTTCACCCGAGTGTCCGAAACATGCAGCCTCAAATCAGATGAAACGATTACAAAATCGATCATCGATCTTCGGCCTAGGGTGCTCTGGTACCATGTACACTTATGAGCATCCTTATGCTCGAACATGGTGTTTGTTATAGACAATCCATGACTAGCACAGAAGTCCAACAACAAACACCCACTCAGGTTCAGATCAGGGGTGCCGTTCCTCCCAATCACGCCTTTCCAGGTAACTCCGTCATTGCCCACATGTGCGTTGAAGTCACCCAGCAGAACTATGGAGTCCCCTACTGGAGCCCCATACAGGACTCCATTCAGGGTCTCCAAGAAGGCCGAAAACTCCGAACTGCTGTTTGGTGCATACGCACAAACAACAGTCAGAGTTTTCCCCCCCACTACCCAAGGCGTAGGGAGGCGACCCTCTCATTCACCGGAGTAAACTCCAACGTAGCGGCGCTCAGCCAGGGACTTGTGAGTATCCCCACACCCGCCTGGTGCTTCACACCTTGAGCAACTCCAGAGAAGAACAATGTCCATCCCCTATCGAGGAGCATGGTTCCAGAGCCAAGACTGTGCGTGGAGGTCAACCCCACCAGATCTAGTTGGTAGCGCTCCATCTCCCGCACAAGTTCCGGCTCCTTCCCCCACAGAGAGGTGACGTTCCACGTCCCCAGAGCCTCTGCCGCCCGGGTCTGGTCCGTCGAGGCCCCTGGCCTTCACCACCACCCATGTGGCAGCGCACCCGACCCCTGCGGATCTTCCGATGGATGGTGGGTCCAAGGGATGTAGAGGGGGGTGCCACGTTGCTTTTTCGGGCTGTGCCCGGCCGGGCTCTGCCTCCCTCTGGGCCTGGATCCAGACAGGGGCCCCGGGCTTCCTCCGGGCAGGGTTTGTCCTCCTCTTCTAGGATCTTCCATCAAGGGTTTTTTTGAACCATTCTTGGTCTGGCCCCTCACCTGGAACCTCTCTGCCTTGGGAGACCCTACCAGGAGCACTAGGCTCCAGACAACACAGCCTCCAGGTTCACCGGGGCACGCAAATCTCTCCACCACGATAAGGTGATGGTTCACCGGAGAACGTGAACTGTCAAACAAAAAAACTGGCCTGCAGACTGAACGTAGCCTACGTTTCAGTGACACGTCGGTAAAACAGCAAAATAAAAGCGGTTGGTGTTGATAGCTAAAGCAACAATGTACAGTAGTCTTCAAATCTCACCTTGAAAAAGAAGTGGAAGACCTGCTCTCCCATCCCGTACTGAAGTCCTGATGCCACCATGTAGGTCGAGAACAATTTCCTTTTCTACAAACAACAACCATGTGACAGGGTGGCAATAGCATGTGTAAAATGGGCAATAAACACAATAAATAAATAAGTCCTGAGTGAAATAAATATGCAATAAATATAGGTTTATTATATACAAGTGATTAGATAATACATGTGAAAACTATATGTAAGGATAAGTAAATGCTTTTATGTTGAAAAGATCACTTGTAAACACTGATATCATCCAATACAAGGGCATACTGTTATTGTGGCATTAGCCTATTAGTTTGAGTGTTACTACACTGTAGCCAATAGAATGTTTAGACCCCGTCTTAGCCGTTTGTGCTAGTGAGGGAGACCCGAAGTGATGCTGCTGAATCATCGTAACGGTACATTAATTAATTAATAATTGCTACTATTTTCTAATGCTATTCACCTTTCTTATGCATTTAATACATGCAGTTAAACTTATTCCTGTGCCTGTTTTTTGTTCTTTCACCATTGTAATTAAACTTTTTGGCTTCAGCGAGCAAACCTATAATCTTCTGGTCTGGCCTAATTCCAAACATCTAGATACCTTGAATATTTATTACTAGCAGGCAATTCGATAGTTATCCCCTTATAGACGTAGCCAGCCGTTGTGTAGCTAGTTACACATGCGTCTCCTATACAAAATGTAACAACTTGAACACATTTGAAACTGACAGTTTCACCCATTTTGACCACCCTCTTCTCCAGGTCAAGGTGTTGTTTGAAGTTGGGATGCGCTCTTCTTTTCCTGACAATCTCATCAGTGAAAGGAAGCTCCAGACCATTCTGTTACACAACACAGAAGACAACAGGGATGCTACTAACAATGAAGTATCCCACTAAAGCAGAAATGTGATGTTGGCAGAGTTGATGAGTAACCAAACCTGGGATATTGTAAAAATGAACAGTAATTCATTGGGGTTATAGCAACAAATTAGTATTGATTAATAAATGACAGTGCACGTACTCATTGTATTATATTGCACTCATTGGCCACTTTATTAGGTACACCTTGCTAGTACAGTGTTGGACCGCCTTTTGTCTTCACATTGCCTTAATTCTGGCCACTGGAGGACAGTGAACTCACTGACATGTCAAATGTAAATGCTCCGTATTTGTATAGCACCTTTCTAGTTTCTAGTCTTTTCCACCACTCAAAGCGCTTTTACACTACATCGCATTTACTGTTCACACACATTCATACACCGGTGGAGCAATGCCAGGTTCAGTTTCTCACCCCAAGAACACTTCGACATGTAGCCTGAAGGAGCCAGGGATTGAACTGCTGAGCTCCTGAGCCACAGCCAAGTTCAAGAAACCAGTTTGAAATGATTTGAGCTTTGTGACATGGTGCATTATCCTGCTGGAAGTAGCCATCATGTTCATGAAATTGCAGAACAGGCTGTCGCGTTTAAACATTTCTCAGTTGGTACTAAATGGCCCAAAGTGAGCCGAGAATCCCCCACACCATTACCAGGCACATGACTTTGGTGTGAGAGACCCGGGTTCAATCCCCCACTGTGACCCATCCACCATTGTGTCCCTGAGCAAGACACTAAACCCCTCGTTGCTCCAGAGGCGTGCAACCTCTGACATGTATAGCAATTGTAAGTCGCTTTGGATAAAAGCGTCAGCTAAATGAATAAATGTAAATGTAAATGGAATATCTTCTAATACACATAGAATGCAATTGTAACTGTAAATCTGATGGAAATAAACTAAAATACAACAGTTATCATACACCATTATCAAATATACCAGGCGAATATCCATATTTTGGCGTTATTTATTGTTAAAATGTTGACTTTTATCTTTAACACTTTCACACTTTTTCTGTCCATACAACCAATTTCCAAATGAAAAAACATTGAAATATTGATTAAAAACAGGAGTATTCAACATTCCTGTCACCAAAAGCACTCCCATGCTGGATTATTGTGCAATAATCAAGATTAGACTTGATTATGACCCTTGCTTAGACCCGAAGCAACAACATCGGATTTTTTTAATCAGTAGTATCACCCAGAGCACGATGTTTCTGTCGGGGGGAGGTGGAGAGAGCGCTCCATCCTCCACTAACCAGTGTTTGTAATTTCAAGTGAATGCTTCACAGAAAAGAGCTGCACAGGAGGTTCCAGTTCTCATGTTAGAGTAACTGCTTTCACATCGATGTTGTCATTTGATCCATTGATATAAAAACAAAAACTGTGGCATTACAGTAGTTTATACAGATAGATAGATAGATAGATAGATAGATAGATAGATAGATAGATAGATAGATAGATAGATATTTTTTAAATTATTATTTCAGCCCTTACTACACATGATTTTAAACATTACAGTATTTTCTTCAAAAAAAGTATTTTATTCCATAAAAACAGTGCAAAATCACTTACAATTATGCAAGGCAGCAGTGTGTTCCGTTAGATTATGTGCCCTCTTGTTCCATTAATTCTTGTTTAAGAATTGTTAAACAACTTGTTTAAATCTTTATAAAGACAAAAAAATGAATCTCTATTTAGCACACTGAAGTGTTAAATCAATGCATTGATCAAGTTAATAAATTAATCACAGTTTTCCTAGCAAAGTGTAAATCATTATTTCACAGTCAAATCATTATTCTGCCACTACAGCAAAGTTATCAAACTGTGCCAGTTCATATGAGCGTGTTCCTATAGCAGCCCAGCCATTCTTTGGTGTCAGTACCACAGCATTCTTCCACAGCAGGTATCCATTCAGCAGCCCTGATGCATACTGGCCCTACAGGAGAGAGGGATTACAGCGACAAGTTGCAGTTACAGTATGACGCTTTGTAGACTGTCCTGACAGTCAGTCACATCTGTGCGACAAAAAACAAAGATGTGGCTGAGAGGTTTAGTTACCATGTGATCACACTGAAACCAGCATTTATAACCAGTCACTACGGGGCCTTTCACTTCCTGCAGAGTAAGGCAACCAGCAAAACCTGAGTCTCAAGTCTCAGTATCAATCAAAGCTCTCTACATAAACTTAGTACTAAATGTTAACAATTCATTAGCAGATTGTTTGGTCTAGACAATGAGAGCCCAAGAAGTATTCACATGTTTTTGTCAGTCATATACAGATATTTTTAGGTATATGTGCTTTTAAAAAAATCAATTATTGAAACTGATTCCGATTTCATCCCCTAACAGATTGATTGATTAAACAGACTTCTAGTTTTAGCTCTATTCGAGAAAATCTCACAGAATGATCCTGCTTTATTTTGGTGTGGTGCCACAGCTTAGAGGTCAATCCCTACCTGTGGCATTCGAGCTAAACTGACCAAAAATATAAAGATTGATCATTTTCCTAATTAAAAAGCTGCACCAAACCACAATGACACCTTCCCACTGTTAAAATAAAAGGAGTGTGAGTACAAACTCTTTCCAAACACAACAAACACATTAGGAATCCTCCACTTACTTTCACAGTAAGTGATAAGGTGTGCCAACCATATGCTCGGGTACCAGACTGTCCCTCTGCAAGTACAGTCTTTCCAGCTGTGGACAAAAAGGAGAACAAAAGACACATCGATAAACGCCTACTCAAACTTATACTTAGGTCTAATGTCTAACCTTTTCCCTTGAGATATTTCTTCTCTCCACAATAAAATGTGTAATGATGCAGAGGATAATATTACTGACCGAGATCATTGGTAACTTTGTATGTGCCGTCTGCAAACACCCAGAAGAAGACTCCTTGAGCGCTGCGGGCTGACTGGCCGCCTTTATCCACCCTGGCTGCTATGAACACACCACCGGCCTTAACGGTCTCCATGAAGACATCACATGTAACCGTCAGGTTCTGCCTGCAACGTAACAACATAACAGTTAAGTTTCCACATTTACTCCCACCGGGGCACCAGTGCTGAGACGAACACTTTAAGGTACCATCAGCTCACCACTGATAGTCTCCTATGACACTGATGGTCTGGTCAGCGTCGCTCACCCATGTGACAGGTCTCTCAGTCAGAACCTGTCTCATGGTGAAGACGTGAGGCCCGGGGTCAGTGAGGTTGATGTAGTACTCAAACACCCCCGTCTGGTCAGCAAAGTATGGAGCCTCTGAGAAAGGAGGGTTTTCTACAGGAGGTCAGACACAGAGATGGATGAAGAACTATTAATGATTCAAATGTATTAGATCAAGGGGAAATGCAAGAATTACATAATACATACATGAAACCAGAGAAGTAAGAGAGAGCGAGAGATTGTGTGTATGCTACACTTACCAACCCTGAAGTCAGTCCTTGTAGATGTTAGGGAAGCGAGCAGAGGCAGGTGGGTCAGGGTAACAGCCTTTCTGTCCCGTTGTAATTGTCGTTAAAGTGTAAACTTCATCTTCAGCCAGATTTAAGGTGAAGGATCCATCTAAAAGCTGAAACCATCATAGGCATGTAAAAACAATACAGCCGTGTTAAACTCGCCAACATTTCAAGCAGGAAGAATATTTCCTCTTTCATCTTTATGGACCGTCTCTTTCACCTTCACTGGAGCTAGTTTCTCAAAGAAGGAGGGCTTCTTGGCTTTGACGTTAAACTGGGACCGCCATACTTGGAGCTCCTTGATGGAGGCCTGGGAAAAATAAAGATCCCTGAATAAGACAAAGAATCACTCACCAACTTTCAACAGTGTGATGATGACAGAGGGACTTACAAAGGATCCCTGCAGCTGGAAAGTTGCATTCTGGGATGTCACATTGAAAGGAGGGAGTGGAGGTCTTATGCACACTGACTGATCATGAGTCTGTAAAGGAAACATAGCTTTAGTGTAACAGTGTAAATGTAATGAGTGCTGTTGCAGCTTTGTTAGTTTATGTTTCCAAACAGCTGAGCTTCATTTAATCACTCAAACCTTAAAGTGAACTTCAAGAACTTTATCAGAAATTTATAATATATAATAAATATTCTTTCCAAATGACAGAACCAGAGGATGAAAACATTAGGAGCCAAAAGTAAAAATCTAAATAGGAAAGCCTAACTTGCCATGGTTTCTATGACAACAGTGAGGTTTCCTTTCCCATCAGTCAGCGCTACGTAACTTCCACCTTGTGCCAGATGTCCAACAGTCTTTAGGTAGGTCCATCCTGGCTGGGTGAACTGTGTTGTGTGGGCTGTAAGGAAAATAATACACTGCAATACTGTAGCATTTATTGATTAAAACATTTCTGATAACAAAGACTTTAAAAACAGCACATCTTCGACAGAAATTCTTTTCACACCCAGCGCTTTCTGTGAGACAGTCAGAGGCCCTGTAACAGTCCACTATCAAACTAAATCTCTCTTAAGTGTAACTAAATGACTAAAGTCAAAGGTTCTAAGTAGCTTTTTATTTCACCTCTATAGGACAAGAACTTAGACATCCAGCAACTACTGAATAGTCCCTGACTATAATTTTCATCTAAACAATTAAATATATCCACTGTTGCCCGTCAGTGTCTAGTCAATATATTTGTTACTCAGAAGGTTAACAGCTCTCCTTCTCTGAAAGATTATGTCCTCCCCCCTTCATATGTCCCACAGGATGAGAACAGGCAGACATACTCATAGCGCCATCTGTCCATCCTGACAACAGGAAGTGACCCTTCAAAGATGCGGCCATCGCCCTGTTTCACCTAACTGCCCAAAACTTTTAGTTATTCCTTTTATGAGCTGCAGTAGCCTGCACACTTGTCCCTCACTAATAACTGCTTTGGGTGTCTTATTCTAATTTTAATGAATCCATAATTACTTAAATAAGTAAATGTGTCTCAGTTCCATCTTAGTGTGATTTTTTCTAACTGCAGAAACACAGGTTTTCTCCATTTGCATTGTTTTCAGAATTCTCCCTGACTGCTAGACCCAACAGAAATAACACGCCTCATAGTTCACAGTATCCAGTAAGTGCAAGATCCAATGCAGACCTGTGATCCAGATAGGGGACTCCACCACGTAGTTGCCGCTCCAGGGCTCCTGAGCTGTCATTAGCCCGTCTCTGCCGAATGGCAGGTCCTCATAGTAGCTGGCCACCAGGTTCCAGGAGATGGTGCTGGAAGAAAAATCCTGGCTTAATCCAGGCTTTCCCTGCACAGTCACATTCACTTTAACAGAAAGATAACTGGGTGTTGGGGCCTTTCTTCCATGTAAGTTACAAATGAATGGATGAATAACTTAAATGATGATATAAACACACTGTTGAGGTTTTTATTCTATTTAAGGTACTTTTTTTATTGTATATATATTTTAAACATGGATGATGGCTTTGATTTACTGGATTGTCCCTGTGTACAAAATGTGCTATTAAAGTAATTCTTTAAAAAAAATCAATTTCAGGTTAATCAAATAAAGCCTTTGATGAAAATCTGGAACCCTAATGAAACAAACATGTGGTCAGAGAAGCTCATTACTTTACAAAGTGCTTGTGTATTTTCTTACGCAGTCATGAGTCCGTTGACGTAGTTCTGGTTGAGGATGCGAGCCCAGCAGCCTCCCCCACCTCATCATTGAAAGTGCTGTAGTCCTCTGGTCGACCACAGCTTCTTCTGCGTCTTCAGGGCGTCTTTCACTGTGGTGGTGCCTGGGTAATGGGCCCTGAGCGTCACACATACGATATAATCAGAAAATAACAGAGGT
>JALXJV020000022.1:2900616-2916553 GCA_024633595.2 Lepomis macrochirus | reverse complement strand
CCCTGAATTGATCTGTTATGGTTTGGGGCCCCTAGGGGCCTCCTGAAAAAAGTTGCCTGGGGAAGGAGCTAGAAGGTTGAAATTTCAGATTCTTAATTCAGCTGTCTGTCTGAGTGTTCTGTGCGAAGTTTGAAGCCGCTTGGAGTTCGCTTCAGTCATTCACACTTTTAATGCCTCTAACACACAGAAACTGCTGGTTTGAGCCTTGAAACGCTGATCAGAAAGCCTTCCACCGAACCTGTTGGACCCAGGAGACCAGCTTTATCCACAATGGGGTCTCACTTTGCACCACATCACAGCCAGAAAGACAGTTCCAGACGTTTTCTGCTTTTAAAGCCTAAGTGAGTGTGTGTAGTGTCAGTCGGTGGTCTTATGGACACAACAGCCACCTGATGAGTTCTGGAATGGAGTTTCTGCACTAAAATGTAACTGTATGATCAGGGCGGCACCCTGAATTGATCTGTTATGGTTTGGGGCCCCTAGGGGCCTCCTGAAAAAGTTGCCTGGGGAAGGAGCTAGAAGGTTGAAATTTCAGATTCTTAATTCAGCTGTCTGTCTGAGTGTTCTGTGCGAAGTTTGAAGCCGCTTTGGAGTTCGCTTCAGTCATTCACACTTTAATGCCTCTAACACACAGAAACTGCTGGTTTGAGCCTTGAAACGCTGATCAGAAAGCCTTCACCGACCTGTTGACCCAGGAGACCAGCTTTATCCACAATGGGGTCTCACTTTGCACCACATCACAGCCAGAAAGACAGTTCCAGACGCTTTTCTGCTTTTAAAGCCTAAGTGAGTGTGTGTAGTGTCAGTCGGTGGTCTTATGACACAACAGCCACCTGATGAGTTCTTGAATGGAGTTTCTGCACTAAAATGTAATCTGTATGATCAGGGCGGCACCCTGAATTGATCTGTTAGGGTTTGGGGCCCCTAGGGGCCTCCTGAAAAAGTTGCCTGGGGAAGGAGCTAGAAGGTTGAAATTTCAGATTCTTAATTCAGCTGTCTGTCTGAGTGTTCTGTGCGAAGTTTGAAGCCGCTTTGGAGTTCGTCGCTTCAGCTCATTCACACTTTTAATGCCTCTCAACACACAGAAACTGCTGTGGTTTGAGCCTTGAAACGCTGATCAGACAGCCTTCACTCGAACCTGTTGACCCAGGAGACCAGCTTTATCCACAATGGGGTCTCACTTTGCACCACATCACAGCCAGAAAGACAGTTCCAGACGCTTTATCTGCTTTTAAAGCCTAAGTGAGTGTGTGTAGTGTCAGTCGGTGGTCTTATGGACACAACAGCCACCTGATGAGTTCTGAATGGAGTTTCTGCACTAAAATGTAACTGTATGATCAGGGCGGCACCCTGAATTGATCTGTTAGGTTTGAGGCCCCTAGGGGCCTCCTGGAAAAAGTTGCCTGGGGAAGGAGCTAGAAGGTTGAAATTTCAGATTCTTAATTCAGCTGTCTGTCTGAGTGTTCTGTGCGAAGTTTGAAGCCGCTTTGGAGTTCGCTTCAGTCATTCACACTCTTTAATGCCTCTAACACACAGAAACTGCTGTGTTTGAGCCTTGAAACGCTGATCAGAAAGCCTTCACCGAACCTGTTGACCCAGGAGACCAGCTTTATCCACAATGGGGTCTCACTTTGCACCACATCACAGCCAGAAAGACAGTTCCAGACGCTTTTCTGCTTTTAAAGCCTAAGTGAGTGTGTGTAGTGTCAGTCGGTGGTCTTATGACACAACAGCCACCTGATGAGTTCTGAATGGAGTTTCTGCACTAAAATGTAACTGTATGATCAGGGCGGCACCCTGAATTGATCTGTTAGGGTTTGAGCCCCTAGGGGCCTCCTGAAAAAGTTGCCTGGGGAAGGAGCTAGAAGGTTGAAATTTCAGATTCTTAATTCAGCTGTCTGTCTGAGTGTTCTGTGCGAAGTTTGAAGCCGCTTGGAGTTCGCTTCAGTCATTCACACTTTAATGCCTCTAACACACAGAAACTGCTGGTTTGAGCCTTGAAACGCTGATCAGAAAGCCTTCACCGAACCTGTTGACCCAGGAGACCAGCTTTATCCACAATGGGGTCTCACTTTGCACCACATCACAGCCAGAAAGACAGTTCCAGACGTTTTCTGCTTTTAAAGCCTAAGTGAGTGTGTGTAGTGTCAGTCGGTGGTCTTATGACACAACAGCCACCTGATGAGTTCTGAATGGAGTTTCTGCACTAAAATGTAACTGTATGATCAGGGCGGCACCCTGAATTGATCTGTTGTGGTTTGAGGCCCCTAGGGGCCTCCTGAAAAAGTTGCCTGGGAAGGAGCTAGAAGGTTGAAATTTCAGATTCTTAATTCAGCTGTCTGTCTGAGTGTTCTGTGCGAAGTTTGAAGCCGCTTTGGAGTTCGCTTCAGTCATTCACACTTTAATGCCTCTAACACACAGAAACTGCTTGTTTGAGCCTTGAAACGCTGATCAGAAAGCCTTCAACCAACCTGTTGACCCAGGAGACCAGCTTTATCCACAATGGGGTCTCACTTTGCACCACATCACAGCCAGAAAGACAGTTCCAGACGTTTTCTCTGCTTTTAAAGCCTAAGTGAGTGTGTGTAGTGTCAGTCGGTGGTCTTATGACACAACAGCCACCTGATGAGTTCTGAATGGAGTTTCTGCACTAAAATGTAACTGTATGATCAGGGCGGCACCCTGAATTGATCTGTTAGGTTTGGGGCCCCTAGGGGCCTCCTGAAAAAGTTGCCTGGGGAAGGAGCTAGAAGGTTGAAATTTCAGATTCCTAATTCAGCTGTCTGTCTGAGTGTTCTGTGCGAAGCCTTTGAAGCCAGCTTCGGAGTTCTGCTTCCAGTCATCTCACACTTTGTAATGCCTCTAACACACAGAAACTGCTTGGTTTGAGCCTTGAAACGCTGATCAGAAAGCCTTCACCGAACCTGTTGACCCAGGAGACCAGCTTTATCCACAATGGGGTCTCACTTTGCACCACATCACAGCCAGAAAGACAGTTCCAGACGTTTTTCTGCTTTTAAAGCCTAAGTGAGTGTGTGTAGTGTCAGTCGGTGGTCTTAAGGACACAACAGCCACCTGATGAGTTCTGAATGGAGTTTCTGCACTAAAATGTAACTGTATGATCAGGGCGGCACCCTGAATTGATCTGTTATGGTTTGAGGCCCCTAGGGGCCTCCTGAAAAAGTTGCCTGGGGAAGGAGCTAGAAGGTTGAAATTTCAGATTCTTAATTCAGCTGTCTGTCTGAGTGTTCTGTGCGAAGTTTGAAGCCGCTTGGAGTTCGCTTCAGTCATTCACACTTTAATGCCTCTAACACACAGAAACTGCTGGTTTGAGCCTTGAAACGCTGATCAGAAAGCCTTCACCGACCTGTTGACCCAGGAGACCAGCTTTATCCACAATGGGGTCTCACTTTGCACCACATCACAGCCAGAAAGACAGTTCCAGACGTTTTCTCTGCTTTTAAAGCCTAAGTGAGTGTGTGTAGTGTCAGTCGGTGGTCTTAAGGACACAACAGCCACCTGATGAGTTCTGAATGGAGTTTCTGCACTAAAATGTAACTGTATGATCAGGGCGGCACCCTGAATTGATCTGTTATGGTTTGAGCCCCTAGGGGCCTCCTGAAAAAGTTGCCTGGGGAAGGAGCTAGAAGGTTGAAATTTCAGATTCTTAATTCAGCTGTCTGTCTGAGTGTTCTGTGCGAAGTTTGAAGCCGCTTTGGAGTTCGCCTCAGTCATTCACTACTTTAATGCCTCTAACACACAGAAACTGCTGTGTTTGAGCCTTGAAACGCTGATCAGAAAGCCTTCACCGAACCTGTTGACCCAGGAGACCAGCTTTATCCACAATGGGGTCTCACTTTGCACCACATCACAGCCAGAAAGACAGTTCCAGACGCTTTTCTGCTTTTAAAGCCTAAGTGAGTGTGTGTAGTGTCAGTCGGTGGTCTTATGACACAACAGCCACCTGATGAGTTCTGGAATGGAGTTTCTGCACTAAAATGTAACTGTATGATCAGGGCGGCACCCTGAATTGATCTGTTATGGTTTGGGGCCCCTAGGGGCCTCCTGGAAAAAGTTGCCTGGGGAAGGAGCTAGAAGGTTGAAATTTCAGATTCTTAATTCAGCTGTCTGTCTGAGTGTTCTGTGCGAAGTTTGAAGCCGCTTGGAGTTCGCTTCAGTCATTCACACTTTAATGCCTCTAACACACAGAAACTGCTGGTTTGAGCCTTGAAACGCTGATCAGAAAGCCTTCCACCGAATCTGTTGGACCCAGGAGACCAGCTTTATCCACAATGGGGTCTCACTTTGCACCACATCACAGCCAGAAAGACAGTTCCAGACGCTTTCTCTGCTTTTAAAGCCTAAGTGAGTGTGTGTAGTGTCAGTCGGTGGTCTTATGGACACAACAGCCACCTGATGAGTTCTGAATGGAGTTTCTGCACTAAAATGTAACTGTATGATCAGGGCGGCACCCTGAATTGATCTGTTAGGTTTGGGGCCCCTAGGGGCCTCCTGAAAAGCTGCCTGGGGAAGGAGCTAGAAGGTTGAAATTTCAGATTCTTAATTCAGCTGTCTGTCTGAGTGTTCTGTGCGAAGTTTGAAGCCGCTTGGAGTTCGCTTCAGTCATTCACACTTTAATGCCTCTAACACACAGAAACTGCTGGTTTGAGCCTTGAAACGCTGATCAGAAAGCCTTCACCGAACCTGTTGGACCCAGGAGACCAGCTTTATCCACAATGGGGTCTCACTTTGCACCACATCACAGCCAGAAAGACAGTTCCAGACGTTTTCTCTGCTTTTAAAGCCTAAGTGAGTGTGTGTAGTGTCAGTCGGTGGTCTTATGACACAACAGCCACCTGATGAGTTCTGAATGGAGTTTCTGCACTAAAATGTAACTGTATGATCAGGGCGGCACCCTGAATTGATCTGTTGTGGTTTGGGGCCCCTAGGGGCCTCCTGAAAAGTTGCCTGGGGAAGGAGCTAGAAGGTTGAAATTTCAGATTCTTAATTCAGCTGTCTGTCTGAGTGTTCTGTGCGAAGTTTGAAGCCGCTTGGAGTTCGCTTCAGTCATTCACACTTTAATGCCTCTAACACACAGAAACTGCTTGTTTGAGCCTTGAAACGCTGATCAGAAAGCCTTCACCGACCTGTTGACCCAGGAGACCAGCTTTATCCACAATGGGGTCTCACTTTGCACCACATCACAGCCAGAAAGACAGTTCCAGACGTTTTTCTGCTTTTAAAGCCTAAGTGAGTGTGTGTAGTGTCAGTCGGTGGTCTTATGACACAACAGCCACCTGATGAGTTCTGAATGGAGTTTCTGCACTAAAATGTAACTGTATGATCAGGGCGGCACCCTGAATTGATCTGTTAGGTTTGGGGCCCCTAGGGGCCTCCTGAAAAAGTTGCCTGGGGAAGGAGCTAGAAGGTTGAAATTTCAGATTCTTAATTCAGCTGCTCTGTTCTGGCAGTGAGTTCTGACTGCAGCAGTCTTGAAGCCAGCCTTTGGAGTTCTGGCGCTTCAGTCATTCACACTTTAATGCCTCTAACACACAGAAACTGCTGTGTTTGAGCCTTGAAACGCTGATCAGACAGCCTTCACCGACCTGTTGGACCCAGGAGACCAGCTTTATCCACAATGGGGTCTCACTTTGCACCACATCACAGCCAGAAAGACAGTTCCAGACGTTTTCTCTGCTTTTAAAGCCTAAGTGAGTGTGTGTAGTGTCAGTCGGTGGTCTTATGGACACAACAGCCACCTGATGAGTTCTGAATGGAGTTTCTGCACTAAAATGTAACTGTATGATCAGGGCGGCACCCTGAATTGATCTGTTGTGGTTTGGAGCCCCTAGGGGCCTCCTGAAAAAAGTTGCCTGGGGAAGGAGCTAGAAGGTTGAAATTTCAGATTCTTAATTCAGCTGTCTGTCTGAGTGTTCTGTGCGAAGTTTGAAGCCGCTTGGAGTTCGCTTCAGTCATTCACACTTTAATGCCTCTAACACACAGAAACTGCTGGTTTGAGCCTTGAAACGCTGATCAGAAAGCCTTCACCTGACCTGTTGACCCAGGAGACCAGCTTTATCCACAATGGGGTCTCACTTTGCACCACATCACAGCCAGAAAGACAGTTCCAGACGTTTTCTCTGCTTTTAAAGCCTAAGTGAGTGTGTGTAGTGTCAGTCGGTGGTCTTATGGACACAACAGCCACCTGATGAGTTCTGGAATGGAGTTTCTGCACTAAAATGTAACTGTATGATCAGGGCGGCACCCTGAATTGATCTGTTGTGGTTTGAGGCCCCTAGGGCCTCCTGAAAAAGTTGCCTGGGGAAGGAGCTAGAAGGTTGAAATTTCAGATTCTTAATTCAGCTGTCTGTCTGAGTGTTCTGTGCGAGTTTGAAGCCGCTTGGAGTTCGCTTCAGTCATTCACACTTTAATGCCTCTAACACACAGAAACTGCTGGTTTGAGCCTTGAAACGCTGATCAGAAAGCCTTCACCGAACCTGTTGGACCCAGGAGACCAGCTTTATCCACAATGGGGTCTCACTTTGCACCACATCACAGCCAGAAAGACAGTTCCAGACGTTTTCTGCTTTTAAAGCCTAAGTGAGTGTGTGTAGTGTCAGTCGGTGGTCTTAAGGACACAACAGCCACCTGATGAGTTCTGGAATGGAGTTTCTGCACTAAAATGTAACTGTATGATCAGGGCGGCACCCTGAATTGATCTGTTAGGTTTGAGGCCCCTAGGGGCCTCCTGAAAAAGTTGCCTGGGGAAGGAGCTAGAAGGTTGAAATTTCAGATTCTTAATTCAGCTGTCTGTCTGAGTGTTCTGTGCGAAGTTTGAAGCCGCTTTGGAGTTCGCTTCAGTCATTCACACTTTAATGCCTCTAACACACAGAAACTGCTGGTTTGAGCCTTGAAACGCTGATCAGAAAGCCTTCACCGAACCTGTTGACCCAGGAGACCAGCTTTATCCACAATGGGGTCTCACTTTGCACCACATCACAGCCAGAAAGACAGTTCCAGACGTTTTTCTGCTTTTAAAGCCTAAGTGAGTGTGTGTAGTGTCAGTCGGTGGTCTTATGACACAACAGCCACCTGATGAGTTCTGAATGGAGTTTCTGCACTAAAATGTAACTGTATGATCAGGGCGGCACCCTGAATTGATCTGTTATGGTTTGGGGCCCCTAGGGGCCTCCTGAAAAAAGCTGCCTGGGGAAGGAGCTAGAAGGTTGAAATTTCAGATTCTTAATTCAGCTGTCTGTCTGAGTGTTCTGTGCGAGTTTGAAGCCGCTTTGGAGTTCGCTTCAGTCATTCACACTTTAATGCCTCTAACACACAGAAACTGCTGGTTTGAGCCTTGAAACGCTGATCAGAAAGCCTTCACCGACCTGTTGACCCAGGAGACCAGCTTTATCCACAATGGGGTCTCACTTTGCACCACATCACAGCCAGAAAGACAGTTCCAGACGTTTTATCTGCTTTTAAAGCCTAAGTGAGTGTGTGTAGTGTCAGTCGGTGGTCTTATGACACAACAGCCACCTGATGAGTTCTGAATGGAGTTTCTGCACTAAAATGTAACTGTATGATCAGGGCGGCACCCTGAATTGATCTGTTAGGGTTTGGGGCCCCTAGGGGCCTCCTGAAAAAGTTGCCTGGGGAAGGAGCTAGAAGGTTGAAATTTCAGATTCTTAATTCAGCTGTCTGTCTGAGTGTTCTGTGCGAAGTTTGAAGCCGCTTGGAGTTCGCTTCAGTCATTCACACTTTTAATGCCTCTAACACACAGAAACTGCTTGTTTGAGCCTTGAAACGCTGATCAGAAAGCCTTCACCGAATCTGTTGACCCAGGAGACCAGCTTTATCCACAATGGGGTCTCACTTTGCACCACATCACAGCCAGAAAGACAGTTCCAGACGTTTTATCTGCTTTTAAAGCCTAAGTGAGTGTGTGTAGTGTCAGTCGGTGGTCTTATGACACAACAGCCACCTGATGAGTTCTGGAATGGAGTTTCTGCACTAAAATGTAACTGTATGATCAGGGCGGCACCCTGAATTGATCTGTTAGGTTTGGGGCCCCTAGGGCCTCCTGGAAAAGTTGCCTGGGGAAGGAGCTAGAAGGTTGAAATTTCAGATTCCTAATTCAGCTGTCTGTCTGAGTGTTCTGTGCGAAGCTTTGAAGCCGCTTCTGGAGTCTCGCTTCAGTCACTAGTCACTCACACTTTAATGCCTCTAACACACAGAAACTGCTGTGTTTGAGCCTTGAAACGCTGATCAGAAAGCTTTCACCGAACCTGTTGGACCCAGGAGACCAGCTTTATCCACAATGGGGTCTCACTTTGCACCACATCACAGCCAGAAAGACAGTTCCAGACGTTTTTCTGCTTTTAAAGCCTAAGTGAGTGTGTGGTAGTGTCAGTCGGTGGTCTTATGGACACAACAGCCACCTGATGAGTTCTGAATGGAGTTTCTGCACTAAAATGTAACTGTATGATCAGGGCGGCACCCTGAATTGATCTGTTGTGGTTTGGGCCCCTAGGGGCCTCCTGAAAAAGTTGCCTGGGGAAGGAGCTAGAAGGTTGAAATTTCAGATTCTTAATTCAGCTGTCTGTCTGAGTGTTCTGTGCGAAGTTTGAAGCCGCTTTGGAGTTCGCTTCAGTCATTCACACTTTAATGCCTCTAACACACAGAAACTGCTTGTTTGAGCCTTGAAACGCTGATCAGAAAGCCTTCACCGACCTGTTGACCCAGGAGACCAGCTTTATCCACAATGGGGTCTCACTTTGCACCACATCACAGCCAGAAAGACAGTTCCAGACGTTTTATCTGCTTTTAAAGCCTAAGTGAGTGTGTGTAGTGTCAGTCGGTGGTCTTATGACACAACAGCCACCTGATGAGTTCTGAATGGAGTTTCTGCACTAAAATGTAACTGTATGATCAGGGCGGCACCCTGAATTGATCTGTTAGGGTTTGGGGCCCCTAGGGGCCTCCTGAAAAAGTTGCCTGGGGAAGGAGCTAGAAGGTTGAAATTTCAGATTCTTAATTCAGCTGTCTGTCTGAGTGTTCTGTGCGAAGTTTGAAGCCGCTTTGGAGTTCGCTTCAGTCATTCACACTTTAATGCCTCTAACACACAGAAACTGCTGGTTTGAGCCTTGAAACGCTGATCAGAAAGCCTTCACCGAACCTGTTGACCCAGGAGACCAGCTTTATCCACAATGGGGTCTCACTTTGCACCACATCACAGCCAGAAAGACAGTTCCAGACGCTTTCTCTGCTTTTAAAGCCTAAGTGAGTGTGTGTAGTGTCAGTCGGTGGTCTTATGACACAACAGCCACCTGATGAGTTCTGAATGGAGTTTCTGCACTAAATGTAACTGTATGATCAGGGCGGCACCCTGAATTGATCTGTTATGGTTTGGGGCCCTAGGGGCCTCCTGAAAAAGTTGCCTGGGGAAGGAGCTAGAAGGTTGAAATTTCAGATTCTTAATTCAGCTGTCTGTCTGAGTGTTCTGTGCGAGTTTGAAGCCGCTTTGGAGTTCGCTTCAGTCATTCACACTTTAATGCCTCTAACACACAGAAACTGCTGGTTTGAGCCTTGAAACGCTGATCAGAAAGCCTTCACCGACCTGTTGACCCAGGAGACCAGCTTTATCCACAATGGGGTCTCACTTTGCACCACATCACAGCCAGAAAGACAGTTCCAGACGTTTTCTGCTTTTAAAGCCTAAGTGAGTGTGTGTAGTGTCAGTCGGTGGTCTTAATGACACAACAGCCACCTGATGAGTTCTGAATGGAGTTTCTGCACTAAAATGTAACTGTATGATCAGGGCGGCACCCTGAATTGATCTGTTAGGTTTGGGGCCCCTAGGGGCCTCCTGAAAAAGTTGCCTGGGGAAGGAGCTAGAAGGTTGAAATTTCAGATTCTTAATTCAGCTGTCTGTCTGAGTGTTCTGTGCGAGTTTGAAGCCGCTTGGAGTTCGCTTCAGTCATTCACACTTTAATGCCTCTAACACACAGAAACTGCTTGTTTGAGCCTTGAAACGCTGATCAGAAAGCCTTCACCGACCTGTTGGACCCAGGAGACCAGCTTTATCCACAATGGGGTCTCACTTTGCACCACATCACAGCCAGAAAGACAGTTCCAGACGTTTTCTCTGCTTTTAAAGCCTAAGTGAGTGTGTGTAGTGTCAGTCGGTGGTCTTATGACACAACAGCCACCTGATGAGTTCTGAATGGAGTTTCTGCACTAAAATGTAACTGTATGATCAGGGCGGCACCCTGAATTGATCTGTTATGGTTTGGGGCCCCTAGGGGCCTCCTGGAAAAAGTTGCCTGGGGAAGGAGCTAGAAGGTTGAAATTTCAGATTCTTAATTCAGCTGTCTGTCTGAGTGTTCTGTGCGAAGTTTGAAGCCGCTTGGAGTTCGCTTCAGTCATTCACACTTTAATGCCTCTAACACACAGAAACTGCTGGTTTGAGCCTTGAAACGCTGATCAGAAAGCCTTCACCGACTCTGTTGACCCAGGAGACCAGCTTTATCCACAATGGGGTCTCACTTTGCACCACATCACAGCCAGAAAGACAGTTCCAGACGTTTTCTCTGCTTTTTAAAGCCTAAGTGAGTGTGTGTAGTGTCAGTCGGTGGTCTTATGACACAACAGCCACCTGATGAGTTCTGGAATGGAGTTTCTGCACTAAAATGTAACTGTATGATCAGGGCGGCACCCTGAATTGATCTGTTAGGGTTTGGGGCCCCTAGGGGCCTCCTGAAAAAGTTGCCTGGGGAAGGAGCTAGAAGGTTGAAATTTCAGATTCTTAATTCAGCTGTCTGTCTGAGTGTTCTGTGCGAGTTTGAAGCCGCTTGGAGTTCGCTTCAGTCATTCACACTTTAATGCCTCTAACACACAGAAACTGCTTGTTTGAGCCTTGAAACGCTGATCAGAAAGCCTTCACCGACCTGTTGGACCCAGGAGACCAGCTTTATCCACAATGGGGTCTCACTTTGCACCACATCACAGCCAGAAAGACAGTTCCAGACGTTTTCTCTGCTTTTAAAGCCTAAGTGAGTGTGTGTAGTGTCAGTCGGTGGTCTTATGACACAACAGCCACCTGATGAGTTCTGAATGGAGTTTCTGCACTAAAATGTAACTGTATGATCAGGGCGGCACCCTGAATTGATCTGTTAGGTTTGGGGCCCCTAGGGGCCTCCTGAAAAAGTTGCCTGGGGAAGGAGCTAGAAGGTTGAAATTTCAGATTCTTAATTCAGCTGTCTGTCTGAGTGTTCTGTGCGAAGTTTGAAGCCGCTTTGGAGTTCGCTTCAGATCATCTCGACTCTGACTTTAACTGCCTTCGTCAACACACGAGTAAACTGCTGTGTTTGAGCCTTGAAACGCTGATCAGACAGCCTTCACCGACCTGTTGGACCCAGGAGACCAGCTTTATCCACAATGGGGTCTCACTTTGCACCACATCACAGCCAGAAAGACAGTTCCAGACGTTTTCTGCTTTTAAAGCCTAAGTGAGTGTGTGTAGTGTCAGTCGGTGGTCTTAAGGACACAACAGCCACCTGATGAGTTCTGAATGGAGTTTCTGCACTAAAATGTAATCTGTATGATCAGGGCGGCACCCTGAATTGATCTGTTATGGTTTGAGGCCCCTAGGGGCCTCCTGAAAAAGTTGCCTGGGGAAGGAGCTAGAAGGTTGAAATTTCAGATTCTTAATTCAGCTGTCTGTCTGAGTGTTCTGTGCGAAGTTTGAAGCCGCTTTGGAGTTCGCTTCAGTCATTCACACTTTAATGCCTCTAACACACAGAAACTGCTGGTTTGAGCCTTGAAACGCTGATCAGAAAGCCTTCACCGACCTGTTGACCCAGGAGACCAGCTTTATCCACAATGGGGTCTCACTTTGCACCACATCACAGCCAGAAAGACAGTTCCAGACGTTTCTCTGCTTTTAAAGCCTAAGTGAGTGTGTGTAGTGTCAGTCGGTGGTCTTAAGGACACAACAGCCACCTGATGAGTTCTGAATGGAGTTTCTGCACTAAAATGTAACTGTATGATCAGGGCGGCACCCTGAATTGATCTGTTAGGGTTTGAGGCCCCTAGGGCCTCCTGAAAAAGTTGCCTGGGGAAGGAGCTAGAAGGTTGAAATTTCAGATTCTTAATTCAGCTGTCTGTCTGAGTGTTCTGTGCGAAGTTTGAAGCCGCTTGGAGTTCGCTTCAGTCATTCACACTTTAATGCCTCTAACACACAGAAACTGCTTGTTTGAGCCTTGAAACGCTGATCAGAAAGCCTTCACCGAACCTGTTGACCCAGGAGACCAGCTTTATCCACAATGGGGTCTCACTTTGCACCACATCACAGCCAGAAAGACAGTTCCAGACGTTTTATCTGCTTTTAAAGCCTAAGTGAGTGTGTGTAGTGTCAGTCGGTGGTCTTATGACACAACAGCCACCTGATGAGTTCTGAATGGAGTTTCTGCACTAAAATGTAACTGTATGATCAGGGTGGCACCCTGAATTGATCTGTTATGGTTTGGGGCCCCTAGGGGCCTCCTGGAAAAGTTGCCTGGGGAAGGAGCTAGAAGGTTGAAATTTCAGATTCTTAATTCAGCTGTCTGTCTGAGTGTTCTGTGCGAAGTTTGAAGCCGCTTTGGAGTTCGCTTCAGTCATTCACACTTTAATGCCTCTAACACACAGAAACTGCTTGTTTGAGCCTTGAAACGCTGATCAGAAAGCCTTCAACCGACCTGTTGACCCAGGAGACCAGCTTTATCCACAATGGGGTCTCACTTTGCACCACATCACAGCCAGAAAGACAGTTCCAGACGTTTCTCTGCTTTTAAAGCCTAAGTGAGTGTGTGTAGTGTCAGTCGGTGGTCTTATGGACACAACAGCCACCTGATGAGTTCTGGAATGGAGTTTCTGCACTAAAATGTAACTGTATGATCAGGGCGGCACCCTGAATTGATCTGTTATGGTTTGGGGCCCCTAGGGGCCTCCTGAAAAAGTTGCCTGGGGAAGGAGCTAGAAGGTTGAAATTTCAGATTCTTAATTCAGCTGTCTGTCTGAGTGTTCTGTAGCGAAGCCATTTGAAGCCGCCTTTGGAGCCTCTGCTGCGTTCAGGCTCAACTCTCACACTTGTAATGCCTCTAACACACAGAAACTGCTGTGTTTGAGCCTTGAAACGCTGATCAGAAAGCCTTCCACCGAACCTGTTGGACCCAGGAGACCAGCTTTATCCACAATGGGGTCTCACTTTGCACCACATCACAGCCAGAAAGACAGTTCCAGACGTTTTTCTGCTTTTAAAGCCTAAGTGAGTGTGTGTAGTGTCAGTCGGTGGTCTTAATGACACAACAGCCACCTGATGAGTTCTGGAATGGAGTTTCTGCACTAAAATGTAACTGTATGATCAGGGCGGCACCCTGAATTGATCTGTTAGGTTTGGGGCCCCTAGGGGCCTCCTGAAAAAGTTGCCTGGGAAGGAGCTAGAAGGTTGAAATTTCAGATTCTTAATTCAGCTGTCTGTCTGAGTGTTCTGTGCGAGTTTGAAGCCGTTTGGAGTTCGCTTCAGTCATTCTGCCTCTAACACACAGAAACTGCTGGTTTGAGCCTTGAAACGCTGATCAGAAAGCCTTCACCGACCTGTTGACCCAGGAGACCAGCTTTATCCACAATGGGGTCTCACTTTGCACCACATCACAGCCAGAAAGACAGTTCCAGACGTTTTATCTGCTTTTTAAAGCCTAAGTGAGTGTGTGTAGTGTCAGTCGGTGGTCTTATGACACAACAGCCACCTGATGAGTTCTGAATGGAGTTTCTGCACTAAAATGTAACTGTATGATCAGGGCGGCACCCTGAATTGATCTGTTAGGTTTGGGCCCCTAGGGGCCTCCTGAAAAAGTTGCCTGGGAAGGAGCTAGAAGGTTGAAATTTCAGATTCTTAATTCAGCTGTCTGTCTGAGTGTTCTGTGCGAGTTTGAAGCCGCTTGGAGTTCGCTTCAGTCATTCACACTTTTAATGCCTCTAACACACAGAAACTGCTGGTTTGAGCCTTGAAACGCTGATCAGAAAGCCTTCACCGACCTGTTGACCCAGGAGACCAGCTTTATCCACAATGGGGTCTCACTTTGCACCACATCACAGCCAGAAAGACAGTTCCAGACGTTTTCTGCTTTTAAAGCCTAAGTGAGTGTGTGTAGTGTCAGTCGGTGGTCTTAAGGACACAACAGCCACCTGATGAGTTCTGGAATGGAGTTTCTGCACTAAAATGTAACTGTATGATCAGGGCGGCACCCTGAATTGATCTGTTAGTGGTTTGGGGCCCCTAGGGGCCTCCTGAAAAAAGTTGCCTGGGGAAGGAGCTAGAAGGTTGAAATTTCAGATTCTTAATTCAGCTGTCTGTCTGAGTGTTCTGTGCGAAGCTTGAAGCCGCTTGGAGTTCGCTTCAGTCATTCACACTTTAATGCCTCTAACACACAGAAACTGCTTGGTTTGAGCCTTGAAACGCTGATCAGAAAGCCTTCACCGACCTGTTGGACCCAGGAGACCAGCTTTATCCACAATGGGGTCTCACTTTGCACCACATCACAGCCAGAAAGACAGTTCCAGACGTTTTTCTGCTTTTAAAGCCTAAGTGAGTGTGTGTAGTGTCAGTCGGTGGTCTTAGGACACAACAGCCACCTGATGAGTTCTGAATGGAGTTTCTGCACTAAAATGTAACTGTATGATCAGGGCGGCACCCTGAATTGATCTGTTATGGTTTGGGGCCCCTAGGGGCCTCCTGAAAAAAGTTGCCTGGGGAAGGAGCTAGAAGGTTGAAATTTCAGATTCTTAATTCAGCTGTCTGTCTGAGTGTTCTCGTGCGAAGTTTGAAGCCGCTTTGGAGTTCGCTTCAGTCATTCACACTTTAATGCCTCTAACACACAGAAACTGCTTGTTTGAGCCTTGAAACGCTGATCAGAAAGCCTTCACCGACCTGTTGGACCCAGGAGACCAGCTTTATCCACAATGGGGTCTCACTTTGCACCACATCACAGCCAGAAAGACAGTTCCAGACGCTTTTCTGCTTTTAAAGCCTAAGTGAGTGTGTGTAGTGTCAGTCGGTGGTCTTAATGACACAACAGCCACCTGATGAGTTCTGGAATGGAGTTTCTGCACTAAAATGTAACTGTATGATCAGGGCGGCACCCTGAATTGATCTGTTATGGTTTGGGGCCCCTAGGGCCTCCTGAAAAAGTTGCCTGGGGAAGGAGCTAGAAGGTTGAAATTTCAGATTCTAATTCAGCTGTCTGTCTGAGTGTTCTGTGCGAAGTTTGAAGCCGCTTTGGAGTTCGCTTCAGTCATTCACACTTTAATGCCTCTAACACACAGAAACTGCTGTGTTTGAGCCTTGAAACGCTGATCAGAAAGCCTTCACCGAACCTGTTGACCCAGGAGACCAGCTTTATCCACAATGGGGTCTCACTTTGCACCACATCACAGCCAGAAAGACAGTTCCAGACGTTTTCTGCTTTTTAAAGCCTAAGTGAGTGTGTGGTAGTGTCAGTCGGTGGTCTTATGACACAACAGCCACCTGATGAGTTCTGAATGGAGTTTCTGCACTAAAATGTAACTGTATGATCAGGGCGGCACCCTGAATTGATCTGTTAGGTTTGGGGCCCCTAGGGGCCTCCTGAAAAAGTTGCCTGGGGAAGGAGCTAGAAGGTTGAAATTTCAGATTCTTAATTCAGCTGTCTGTCTGAGTGTTCTGTGCGAGTTTGAAGCCGCTTGGAGTTCGCTTCAGTCATTCACACTTTAATGCCTCTAACACACAGAAACTGCTGGTTTGAGCCTTGAAACGCTGATCAGAAAGCCTTCACCGAACCTGTTGACCCAGGAGACCAGCTTTATCCACAATGGGGTCTCACTTTGCACCACATCACAGCCAGAAAGACAGTTCCAGACG
>JALXJV020000022.1:2884599-2900116 GCA_024633595.2 Lepomis macrochirus | reverse complement strand
CTTCAGTCATTCACACTTTAATGCCTCTAACACACAGAAACTGCTTGTTTGAGCCTTGAAACGCTGATCAGAAAGCCTTCACCGACCTGTTGACCCAGGAGACCAGCTTTATCCACAATGGGGTCTCACTTTGCACCACATCACAGCCAGAAAGACAGTTCCAGACGTTTTCTCTGCTTTTAAAGCCTAAGTGAGTGTGTGTAGTGTCAGTCGGTGGTCTTATGACACAACAGCCACCTGATGAGTTCTGAATGCAGTTTCTGCACTAAAATGTAACTGTATGATCAGGGTGGCACCCTGAATTGATCTGTTATGGTTTGGGGCCCTAGGGGCCTCCTGAAAAAAGTTGCCTGGGGAAGGAGCTAGAAGGTTGAAATTTCAGATTCTTAATTCAGCTGTCTGTCTGAGTGTTCTGTGCGAAGTTTGAAGCCGCTTTGGAGTTCGCTTCAGTCATTCACACTTTAATGCCTCCTCTAACACACAGAAACTGCTTGTTTGAGCCTTGAAACGCTGATCAGAAAGCCTTCACCGAACCTGTTGACCCAGGAGACCAGCTTTATCCACAATGGGGTCTCACTTTGCACCACATCACAGCCAGAAAGACAGTTCCAGACGTTTTATCTGCTTTTAAAGCCTAAGTGAGTGTGTGTAGTGTCAGTCGGTGGTCTTATGACACAACAGCCACCTGATGAGTTCTGAATGCAGTTTCTGCACTAAAATGTAACTGTATGATCAGGGTGGCACCCTGAATTGATCTGTTGTGGTTTGGGGCCCCTAGGGGCCTCCTGAAAAAAGTTGCCTGGGGAAGGAGCTAGAAGGTTGAAATTTCAGATTCTTAATTCAGCTGTCTGTCTGAGTGTTCTGTGCGAGTTTGAAGCCGTTTGGAGTTCGCTTCAGTCATTCACACTTTAATGCCTCTAACACACAGAAACTGCTTGTTTGAGCCTTGAAACGCTGATCAGAAAGCCTTCACCGAACCTGTTGGACCCAGGAGACCAGCTTTATCCACAATGGGGTCTCACTTTGCACCACATCACAGCCAGAAAGACAGTTCCAGACGTTTTATCTGCTTTTAAAGCCTAAGTGAGTGTGTGTGTAGTGTCAGTCGGTGGTCTTATGACACAACAGCCACCTGATGAGTTCTGAATGCAGTTTCTGCACTAAAATGTAACTGTATGATCAGGGTGGCACCCTGAATTGATCTGTTAGGGTTTGGGGCCCCTAGGGGCCTCCTGAAAAAGTTGCCTGGGGAAGGAGCTAGAAGGTTGAAATTTCAGATTCTTAATTCAGCTGTCTGTCTGAGTGTTCTGTGCGAGTTTGAAGCCGTTTGGAGTTCGCTTCAGTCATTCACACTTTAATGCCTCTAACACACAGAAACTGCTTGTTTGAGCCTTGAAACGCTGATCAGAAAGCCTTCACCGACCTGTTGACCCAGGAGACCAGCTTTATCCACAATGGGGTCTCACTTTGCACCACATCACAGCCAGAAAGACAGTTCCAGACGTTTTCTCTGCTTTTAAAGCCTAAGTGAGTGTGTGTAGTGTCAGTCGGTGGTCTTATGACACAACAGCCACCTGATGAGTTCTGAATGCAGTTTCTGCACTAAAATGTAACTGTATGATCAGGGTGGCACCCTGAATTGATCTGTTATGGTTTGGGGCCCCTAGGGGCCTCCTGAAAAAAGTTGCCTGGGGAAGGAGCTAGAAGGTTGAAATTTCAGATTCTTAATTCAGCTGTCTGTCTGAGTGTTCTGTGCGAGTTTGAAGCCGCTTTGGAGTTCGCTTCAGTCATTCACACTTTAATGCCTCTAACACACAGAAACTGCTTGTTTGAGCCTTGAAACGCTGATCAGAAAGCCTTCCACCGAACCTGTTGACCCAGGAGACCAGCTTTATCCACAATGGGGTCTCACTTTGCACCACATCACAGCCAGAAAGACAGTTCCAGACGTTTTATCTGCTTTTAAAGCCTAAGTGAGTGTGTGTAGTGTCAGTCGGTGGTCTTATGACACAACAGCCACCTGATGAGTTCTGAATGCAGTTTCTGCACTAAAATGTAACTGTATGATCAGGGTGGCACCCTGAATTGATCTGTTATGGTTTGGGGCCCCTAGGGGCCTCCTGAAAAAAGTTGCCTGGGGAAGGAGCTAGAAGGTTGAAATTTCAGATTCTTAATTCAGCTGTCTGTCTGAGTGTTCTGTGCGAAGTTTGAAGCCGCTTTGGAGTTCGCTTCAGTCATTCACACTTTAATGCCTCTAACACACAGAAACTGCTTGTTTGAGCCTTGAAACGCTGATCAGAAAGCCTTCACCGAACCTGTTGACCCAGGAGACCAGCTTTATCCACAATGGGGTCTCACTTTGCACCACATCACAGCCAGAAAGACAGTTCCAGACGTTTTATCTGCTTTTAAAGCCTAAGTGAGTGTGTGTAGTGTCAGTCGGTGGTCTTATGACACAACAGCCACCTGATGAGTTCTGGAATGCAGTTTCTGCACTAAAATGTAACTGTATGATCAGGGTGGCACCCTGAATTGATCTGTTGTGGTTTGGGGCCCCTAGGGGCCTCCTGGAAAAAGTTGCCTGGGGAAGGAGCTAGAAGGTTGAAATTTCAGATTCTTAATTCAGCTGTCTGTCTGAGTGTTCTGTGCGAGTTTGAAGCCGTTTGGAGTTCGCTTCAGTCATTCACACTTTAATGCCTCTAACACACAGAAACTGCTTGTTTGAGCCTTGAAACGCTGATCAGAAAGCCTTCACCGACCTGTTGACCCAGGAGACCAGCTTTATCCACAATGGGGTCTCACTTTGCACCACATCACAGCCAGAAAGACAGTTCCAGACGTTTTATCTGCTTTTAAAGCCTAAGTGAGTGTGTGTAGTGTCAGTCGGTGGTCTTATGGACACAACAGCCACCTGATGAGTTCTGAATGCAGTTTCTGCACTAAAATGTAACTGTATGATCAGGGTGGCACCCTGAATTGATCTGTTGTGGTTTGGGGCCCCTAGGGGCCTCCTGAAAAAGTTGCCTGGGGAAGGAGCTAGAAGGTTGAAATTTCAGATTCTTAATTCAGCTGTCTGTCTGAGTGTTCTGTGCGAGTTTGAAGCCGCTTTGGAGTCTCGCTTCAGTCATTCACACCTTTAATGCCTCTAACACACAGAAACTGCTTGTTTGAGCCTTGAAACGCTGATCAGAAAGCCTTCACCGAACCTGTTGACCCAGGAGACCAGCTTTATCCACAATGGGGTCTCACTTTGCACCACATCACAGCCAGAAAGACAGTTCCAGACGCTTTATCTGCTTTTAAAGCCTAAGTGAGTGTGTGTAGTGTCAGTCGGTGGTCTTATGACACAACAGCCACCTGATGAGTTCTGAATGGAGTTTCTGCACTAAAATGTAACTGTATGATCAGGGTGGCACCCTGAATTGATCTGTTAGGTTTGGGGCCCCTAGGGGCCTCCTGAAAAAAGTTGCCTGGGGAAGGAGCTAGAAGGTTGAAATTTCAGATTCTTAATTCAGCTGTCTGTCTGAGTGTTCTGTGCGAAGCCGTTTGAAGCCGCTTTGGAGCTTCGAAACGCTTGCCAGTCATTCAGTCAACTTTAATGCCTCTAACACACAGAAACTGCTTGTTTGAGCCTTGAAACGCTGATCAGAAAGCCTTCACCGAACCTGTTGACCCAGGAGACCAGCTTTATCCACAATGGGGTCTCACTTTGCACCACATCACAGCCAGAAAGACAGTTCCAGACGTTTTATCTGCTTTTAAAGCCTAAGTGAGTGTGTGTAGTGTCAGTCGGTGGTCTTATGACACAACAGCCACCTGATGAGTTCTGAATGCAGTTTCTGCACTAAAATGTAACTGTATGATCAGGGTGGCACCCTGAATTGATCTGTTATGGTTTGGGCCCCTAGGGGCCTCCTGAAAAAAGTTGCCTGGGGAAGGAGCTAGAAGGTTGAAATTTCAGATTCTTAATTCAGCTGTCTGTCTGAGTGTTCTGTGCGAAGTTTGAAGCCGCTTTGGAGTTCGCTTCAGTCATTCACACTTTAATGCCTCTAACACACAGAAACTGCTTGTTTGAGCCTTGAAACGCTGATCAGAAAGCCTTCACCGAACCTGTTGACCCAGGAGACCAGCTTTATCCACAATGGGGTCTCACTTTGCACCACATCACAGCCAGAAAGACAGTTCCAGACGCTTTATCTGCTTTTAAAGCCTAAGTGAGTGTGTGTAGTGTCAGTCGGTGGTCTTAATGACACAACAGCCACCTGATGAGTTCTGAATGCAGTTTCTGCACTAAAATGTAACTGTATGATCAGGGTGGCACCCTGAATTGATCTGTTAGGGTTTGGGCCCCTAGGGGCCTCCTGAAAAAGTTGCCTGGGGAAGGAGCTAGAAGGTTGAAATTTCAGATTCTTAATTCAGCTGTCTGTCTGAGTGTTCTGTGCGAGTTTGAAGCCGTTTGGAGTTCGCTTCAGTCATTCACACTTCTAATGCCTCTAACACACAGAAACTGCTTGTTTGAGCCTTGAAACGCTGATCAGAAAGCCTTCACCGACCTGTTGACCCAGGAGACCAGCTTTATCCACAATGGGGTCTCACTTTGCACCACATCACAGCCAGAAAGACAGTTCCAGACGTTTTATCTGCTTTTAAAGCCTAAGTGAGTGTGTGTAGTGTCAGTCGGTGGTCTTATGACACAACAGCCACCTGATGAGTTCTGAATGCAGTTTCTGCACTAAAATGTAACTGTATGATCAGGGTGGCACCCTGAATTGATCTGTTGTGGTTTGGGGCCCCTAGGGGCCTCCTGAAAAAGTTGCCTGGGGAAGGAGCTAGAAGGTTGAAATTTCAGATTCTTAATTCAGCTGTCTGTCTGAGTGTTCCTGATGCGCAGCTTCTGAAGCCGCTTTGGAGTTCGCTTCAGTCATTCACACTTTAATGCCTCTAACACACAGAAACTGCTTGTTTGAGCCTTGAAACGCTGATCAGAAAGCCTTCACCGACCTGTTGGACCCAGGAGACCAGCTTTATCCACAATGGGGTCTCACTTTGCACCACATCACAGCCAGAAAGACAGTTCCAGACGTTTTATCTGCTTTTAAAGCCTAAGTGAGTGTGTGTAGTGTCAGTCGGTGGTCTTATGACACAACAGCCACCTGATGAGTTCTGAATGCAGTTTCTGCACTAAAATGTAACTGTATGATCAGGGTGGCACCCTGAATTGATCTGTTGTGGTTTGGGGCCCCTAGGGGCCTCCTGGAAAAAGTTGCCTGGGGAAGGAGCTAGAAGGTTGAAATTTCAGATTCTTAATTCAGCTGTCTGTCTGAGTGTTCTGTGCGAGTTTGAAGCCGCTTGGAGTTCTCAGCTTTCCAGTCCATTCACACGTCTTTAATGCCTCTAACACAACAGAAACTGCTTGTTTGAGCCTTGAAACGCTGATCAGAAAGCCTTCACCGAACCTGTTGACCCAGGAGACCAGCTTTATCCACAATGGGGTCTCACTTTGCACCACATCACAGCCAGAAAGACAGTTCCAGACGTTTTATCTGCTTTTAAAGCCTAAGTGAGTGTGTGTAGTGTCAGTCGGTGGTCTTATGACACAACAGCCACCTGATGAGTTCTGGAATGCAGTTTCTGCACTAAAATGTAACTGTATGATCAGGGTGGCACCGTGAATTGATCTGTTATGGTTTGGGGCCCCTAGGGGCCTCCTGAAAAAGTTGCCTGGGGAAGGAGCTAGAAGGTTGAAATTTCAGATTCTTAATTCAGCTGTCTGTCTGAGTGTTCTGTGCGAGTTTGAAGCCGTTTGGAGTTCGCTTCAGTCATTCACACTTTAATGCCTCTAACACACAGAAACTGCTTGTTTGAGCCTTGAAACGCTGATCAGAAAGCCTTCACCGACCTGTTGACCCAGGAGACCAGCTTTATCCACAATGGGGTCTCACTTTGCACCACATCACAGCCAGAAAGACAGTTCCAGACGTTTTATCTGCTTTTAAAGCCTAAGTGAGTGTGTGTAGTGTCAGTCGGTGGTCTTAATGACACAACAGCCACCTGATGAGTTCTGAATGCAGTTTCTGCACTAAAATGTAACTGTATGATCAGGGTGGCACCCTGAATTGATCTGTTAGGTTTGGGGCCCCTAGGGGCCTCCTGAAAAAGTTGCCTGGGGAAGGAGCTAGAAGGTTGAAATTTCAGATTCTTAATTCAGCTGTCTGTCTGAGTGTTCTGTGCGAAGTTTGAAGCCGCTTTGGAGTTCAGCTTCAGTCATTCACACTTTAATGCCTCTAACACACAGAAACTGCTTGTTTGAGCCTTGAAACGCTGGATCAGAAAGCCTTCACCGAACCTGTTGGACCCAGGAGACCAGCTTTATCCACAATGGGGTCTCACTTTGCACCACATCACAGCCAGAAAGACAGTTCCAGACGTTTTATCTGCTTTTAAAGCCTAAGTGAGTGTGTGTAGTGTCAGTCGGTGGTCTTATGACACAACAGCCACCTGATGAGTTCTGGAATGCAGTTTCTGCACTAAAATGTAACTGTATGATCAGGGTGGCACCCTGAATTGATCTGTTAGGTTTGGGGCCCCTAGGGGCCTCCTGAAAAAGTTGCCTGGGGAAGGAGCTAGAAGGTTGAAATTTCAGATTCTTAATTCAGCTGTCTGTCTGAGTGTTCTGTGCGAGTTTGAAGCCGCTTGAGTTCAGCTTCAGTCATTCACACTTTAATGCCTCTAACACACAGAAACTGCTTGTTTGAGCCTTGAAACGCTGATCAGAAAGCCTTCAACCGAACCTGTTGACCCAGGAGACCAGCTTTATCCACAATGGGGTCTCACTTTGCACCACATCACAGCCAGAAAGACAGTTCCAGACGTTTTCTCTGCTTTTAAAGCCTAAGTGAGTGTGTGTAGTGTCAGTCGGTGGTCTTATGACACAACAGCCACCTGATGAGTTCTGAATGCAGTTTCTGCACTAAAATGTAACTGTATGATCAGGGCGGCACCCTGAATTGATCTGTTGTGGTTTGGGGCCCCTAGGGGCCTCCTGAAAAAAGTTGCCTGGGGAAGGAGCTAGAAGGTTGAAATTTCAGATTCTTAATTCAGCTGTCTGTCTGAGTGTTCTGTGCGAAGTTTGAAGCCGCTTGGAGTTCGCCTCAGTCATTCACACTTTAATGCCTCTAACACACAGAAACTGCTTGTTTGAGCCTTGAAACGCTGATCAGAAAGCCTTCACCGACCTGTTGACCCAGGAGACCAGCTTTATCCACAATGGGGTCTCACTTTGCACCACATCACAGCCAGAAAGACAGTTCCAGACGTTTTATCTGCTTTTAAAGCCTAAGTGAGTGTGTGTAGTGTCAGTCGGTGGTCTTATGACACAACAGCCACCTGATGAGTTCTGGAATGCAGTTTCTGCACTAAAATGTAACTGTATGATCAGGGTGGCACCGCTGAATTGATCTGTTGTGGTTTGGGGCCCCTAGGGGCCTCCTGAAAAAGTTGCCTGGGAAGGAGCTAGAAGGTTGAAATTTCAGATTCTTAATTCAGCTGTCTGTCTGAGTGTTCTGTGCGAGTTTGAAGCCGCTTGGAGTTCGCTTCAGTCATTCACACTTTAATGCCTCTAACACACAGAAACTGCTTGTTTGAGCCTTGCAAACGCTGATCAGAAAGCCTTCCACTGAACCTGTTGGACCCAGGAGACCAGCTTTATCCACAATGGGGTCTCACTTTGCACCACATCACAGCCAGAAAGACAGTTCCAGACGTTTTCTCTGCTTTTAAAGCCTAAGTGAGTGTGTGTAGTGTCAGTCGGTGGTCTTATGACACAACAGCCACCTGATGAGTTCTGAATGGAGTTTCTGCACTAAAATGTAACTGTATGATCAGGGCGGCACCCTGAATTGATCTGTTATGGTTTGGGGCCCCTAGGGGCCTCCTGAAAAAGTTGCCTGGGGAAGGAGCTAGAAGGTTGAAATTTCAGATTCTTAATTCAGCTGTCTGTCTGAGTGTTCTGTGCGAGTTTGAAGCCGCTTGGAGTTCGCTTCAGTCATTCACACTTTAATGCCTCTAACACACAGAAACTGCTTGTTTGAGCCTTGAAACGCTGATCAGAAAGCCTTCACCGAACCTGTTGGACCCAGGAGACCAGCTTTATCCACAATGGGGTCTCACTTTGCACCACATCACAGCCAGAAAGACAGTTCCAGACGTTTTATCTGCTTTTAAAGCCTAAGTGAGTGTGTGTAGTGTCAGTCGGTGGTCTTATGACACAACAGCCACCTGATGAGTTCTGGAATGCAGTTTCTGCACTAAAATGTAACTGTATGATCAGGGTGGCACCCTGAATTGATCTGTTGTGGTTTGGGGCCCCTAGGGGCCTCCTGAAAAAAGTTGCCTGGGGAAGGAGCTAGAAGGTTGAAATTTCAGATTCTTAATTCAGCTGTCTGTCTGAGTGTTCTGTGCGAGTTTGAAGCCGTTTGGAGTTCGCTTCAGTCATTCACACTTTAATGCCTCTAACACACAGAAACTGCTTGTTTGAGCCTTGAAACGCTGATCAGAAAGCCTTCACCGACCTGTTGACCCAGGAGACCAGCTTTATCCACAATGGGGTCTCACTTTGCACCACATCACAGCCAGAAAGACAGTTCCAGACGCTTTATCTGCTTTTAAAGCCTAAGTGAGTGTGTGTAGTGTCAGTCGGTGGTCTTATGACACAACAGCCACCTGATGAGTTCTGAATGCAGTTTCTGCACTAAAATGTAACTGTATGATCAGGGTGGCACCGTGAATTGATCTGTTGTGGTTTGGAGCCCCTAGGGGCCTCCTGGAAAAAGTTGCCTGGGGAAGGAGCTAGAAGGTTGAAATTTCAGATTCTTAATTCAGCTGTCTGTCTGAGTGTTCTGTGCGAGTTTGAAGCCGTTTGGAGTTCGCTTCAGTCATTCACACTTTAATGCCTCTAACACACAGAAACTGCTTGTTTGAGCCTTGAAACGCTGATCAGAAAGCTTCCACTGAACATGTTGAACCAGGAGACCAGCTTTATCCACAATGGGGTCTCACTTTGCACCACATCACAGCCAGAAAGACAGTTCCAGACGTTTTATCTGCTTTTTAAAGCCTAAGTGAGTGTGTGTAGTGTCAGTCGGTGGTCTTATGACACAACAGCCACCTGATGAGTTCTGAATGCAGTTTCTGCACTAAAATGTAACTGTATGATCAGGGTGGCACCCTGAATTGATCTGTTGTGGTTTGGGGCCCCTAGGGGCCTCCTGAAAAAAGTTGCCTGGGGAAGGAGCTAGAAGGTTGAAATTTCAGATTCTTAATTCAGCTGTCTGTCTGAGTGTTCCCTAGTACGCGAGTTTGAAAGCCGCTTGGAGTTCGGCTTGCAGTCATTCATCACACTTTAATGCCTCTAACACACAGAAACTGCTTGTTTGAGCCTTGAAACGCTGATCAGAAAGCCTTCACCGAACCTGTTGACCCAGGAGACCAGCTTTATCCACAATGGGGTCTCACTTTGCACCACATCACAGCCAGAAAGACAGTTCCAGACGTTTTATCTGCTTTTTAAAGCCTAAGTGAGTGTGTGTAGTGTCAGTCGGTGGTCTTATGACACAACAGCCACCTGATGAGTTCTGAATGCAGTTTCTGCACTAAAATGTAACTGTATGATCAGGGTGGCACCCTGAATTGATCTGTTAGGTTTGGGGCCCCTAGGGGCCTCCTGAAAAAAGTTGCCTGGGGAAGGAGCTAGAAGGTTGAAATTTCAGATTCTTAATTCAGCTGTCTGTCTGAGTGTTCTGTGCGAGTTTGAAGCCGCTTGGAGTTCGCTTCAGTCATTCACACTTTAATGCCTCTAACACACAGAAACTGCTTGTTTGAGCCTTGAAACGCTGATCAGAAAGCCTTCACCGACCTGTTGACCCAGGAGACCAGCTTTATCCACAATGGGGTCTCACTTTGCACCACATCACAGCCAGAAAGACAGTTCCAGACGTTTTATCTGCTTTTTAAAGCCTAAGTGAGTGTGTGTAGTGTCAGTCGGTGGTCTTATGACACAACAGCCACCTGATGAGTTCTGAATGGAGTTTCTGCACTAAAATGTAACTGTATGATCAGGGTGGCACCCTGAATTGATCTGTTATGGTTTGGGGCCCCTAGGGGCCTCCTGAAAAAAGTTGCCTGGGGAAGGAGCTAGAAGGTTGAAATTTCAGATTCTTAATTCAGCTGTCTGTCTGAGTGTTCTGTGCGAAGTTTGAAGCCGCTTTGGAGTTCATCGCTTTCACACGGTGCATTGCAGCAGCAGCCTTTAATGCCGTCTCAACTCAACTACATTGTAAGGCTCAACACTGAAACGTTGTTTGAGCCTTGAAACGCTGATCAGAAAGCCTTCCACCGAACCTGTTGACCCAGGAGACCAGCTTTATCCACAATGGGGTCTCACTTTGCACCACATCACAGCCAGAAAGACAGTTCCAGACGTTTTCTCTGCTTTTAAAGCCTAAGTGAGTGTGTGTAGTGTCAGTCGGTGGTCTTATGACACAACAGCCACCTGATGAGTTCTGAATGCAGTTTCTGCACTAAAATGTAACTGTATGATCAGGGTGGCACCCTGAATTGATCTGTTAGGGTTTGGGGCCCCTAGGGGCCTCCTGAAAAAGTTGCCTGGGGAAGGAGCTAGAAGGTTGAAATTTCAGATTCTTAATTCAGCTGTCTGTCTGAGTGTTCTGTGCGAGTTTGAAGCCGCTTGGAGTTCGCTTCAGTCATTCACACTTTAATGCCTCTAACACACAGAAACTGCTTGTTTGAGCCTTGAAACGCTGATCAGAAAGCCTTCACCGAACCTGTTGACCCAGGAGACCAGCTTTATCCACAATGGGGTCTCACTTTGCACCACATCACAGCCAGAAAGACAGTTCCAGACGTTTTCTCTGCTTTTAAAGCCTAAGTGAGTGTGTGTAGTGTCAGTCGGTGGTCTTATGACACAACAGCCACCTGATGAGTTCTGAATGCAGTTTCTGCACTAAAATGTAACTGTATGATCAGGGTGGCACCCTGAATTGATCTGTTAGGTTTGGGGCCCCTAGGGGCCTCCTGAAAAAGTTGCCTGGGGAAGGAGCTAGAAGGTTGAAATTTCAGATTCTTAATTCAGCTGTCTGTCTGAGTGTTCTGTGCGAGTTTGAAGCCGTTTGGAGTTCGCTTCAGTCATTCACACTTTAATGCCTCTAACACACAGAAACTGCTTGTTTGAGCCTTGAAACGCTGATCAGAAAGCTTCCACTGAACATGTTGAACCAGGAGACCAGCTTTATCCACAATGGGGTCTCACTTTGCACCACATCACAGCCAGAAAGACAGTTCCAGACGTTTTATCTGCTTTTAAAGCCTAAGTGAGTGTGTGTAGTGTCAGTCGGTGGTCTTATGGACACAACAGCCACCTGATGAGTTCTGAATGGAGTTTCTGCACTAAAATGTAACTGTATGATCAGGGTGGCACCCTGAATTGATCTGTTATGGTTTGGGGCCCCTAGGGGCCTCCTGAAAAAAGTTGCCTGGGGAAGGAGCTAGAAGGTTGAAATTTCAGATTCTTAATTCAGCTGTCTGTCTGAGTGTTCTGTGCGAGTTTGAAGCCGTTTGGAGTTCGGCTTCAGTCATTCACACTTTAATGCCTCTAACACACAGAAACTGCTTGTTTGAGCCTTGAAACGCTGATCAGAAAGCCTTCACCGACCTGTTGACCCAGGAGACCAGCTTTATCCACAATGGGGTCTCACTTTGCACCACATCACAGCCAGAAAGACAGTTCCAGACGTTTTATCTGCTTTTAAAGCCTAAGTGAGTGTGTGTAGTGTCAGTCGGTGGTCTTATGACACAACAGCCACCTGATGAGTTCTGGAATGCAGTTTCTGCACTAAAATGTAACTGTATGATCAGGGTGGCACCGTGAATTGATCTGTTGTGGTTTGGGGCCCCTAGGGGCCTCCTGAAAAAAGTTGCCTGGGAAGGAGCTAGAAGGTTGAAATTTCAGATTCTTAATTCAGCTGTCTGTCTGAGTGTTCTGTGCGAGTTTGAAGCCGCTTGGAGTTCGCTTCAGTCATTCACACTTTAATGCCTCTAACACACAGAAACTGCTTGTTTGAGCCTTGAAACGCTGATCAGAAAGCCTTCACCGACCTGTTGACCCAGGAGACCAGCTTTATCCACAATGGGGTCTCACTTTGCACCACATCACAGCCAGAAAGACAGTTCCAGACGTTTTATCTGCTTTTAAAGCCTAAGTGAGTGTGTGTAGTGTCAGTCGGTGGTCTTATGACACAACAGCCACCTGATGAGTTCTGAATGCAGTTTCTGCACTAAAATGTAACTGTATGATCAGGGTGGCACCCTGAATTGATCTGTTGTGGTTTGGGGCCCCTAGGGGCCTCCTGAAAAAAGTTGCCTTGGGAAGGAGCTAGAAGGTTGAAATTTCAGATTCTTAATTCAGCTGTCTGTCTGAGTGTTCTGTGCGAGTTTGAAGCCGTTTGGAGTTCGCTTCAGTCATTCACACTTTAATGCCTCTAACACACAGAAACTGCTTGTTTGAGCCTTGAAACGCTGGATCAGAAAGCCTTCACCGACCTGTTGACCCAGGAGACCAGCTTTATCCACAATGGGGTCTCACTTTGCACCACATCACAGCCAGAAAGACAGTTCCAGACGTTTTATCTGCTTTTTAAAGCCTAAGTGAGTGTGTGTAGTGTCAGTCGGTGGTCTTATGACACAACAGCCACCTGATGAGTTCTGAATGCAGTTTCTGCACTAAAATGTAACTGTATGATCAGGGTGGCACCGCTGAATTGATCTGTTAGTGGTTTGGGGCCCCTAGGGGCCTCCTGAAAAAGTTGCCTGGGGAAGGAGCTAGAAGGTTGAAATTTCAGATTCTTAATTCAGCTGTCTGTCTGAGTGTTCTGTGCGAGTTTGAAGCCGTTTGGAGTTCGCTTCAGTCATTCACACTTTAATGCCTCTAACACACAGAAACTGCTTGTTTGAGCCTTGAAACGCTGATCAGAAAGCCTTCACCGACCTGTTGACCCAGGAGACCAGCTTTATCCACAATGGGGTCTCACTTTGCACCACATCACAGCCAGAAAGACAGTTCCAGACGTTTTATCTGCTTTTAAAGCCTAAGTGAGTGTGTGTAGTGTCAGTCGGTGGTCTTATGACACAACAGCCACCTGATGAGTTCTGAATGCAGTTTCTGCACTAAAATGTAACTGTATGATCAGGGCGGCACCCTGAATTGATCTGTTGTGGTTTGAGGCCCCTAGGGGCCTCCTGGAAAAAGTTGCCTGGGGAAGGAGCTAGAAGGTTGAAATTTCAGATTCTTAATTCAGCTGTCTGTCTGAGTGTTCTGTGCGAAGTTTGAAGTCCGCTTGGAGTTCGCTTCAGTCACTTCACACTTTAATGCCTCTAACACACAGAAACTGCTTGTTTGAGCCTTGAAACGCTGATCAGAAAGCCTTCACCGAACCTGTTGACCCAGGAGACCAGCTTTATCCACAATGGGGTCTCACTTTGCACCACATCACAGCCAGAAAGACAGTTCCAGACGTTTTATCTGCTTTTAAAGCCTAAGTGAGTGTGTGTAGTGTCAGTCGGTGGTCTTATGACACAACAGCCACCTGATGAGTTCTGAATGCAGTTTCTGCACTAAAATGTAACTGTATGATCAGGGTGGCACCGTGAATTGATCTGTTATGGTTTAGGGCCCCTAGGGGCCTCCTGAAAAAAGTTGCCTGGGGAAGGAGCTAGAAGGTTGAAATTTCAGATTCTTAATTCAGCTGTCTGTCTGAGTGTTCTGTGCGAGTTTGAAGCCGTTTGGAGTTCAACTCAGCAATTTCACACCGTGATGCCTCTGACATGCAGAAACAGCCGCCTGAAGCCTCTGTGTGCGTTTGAAGCCGCTTGCAAGCTCAACTCAGTCAACTTACATTGTAAGGCCTCAAACACGCGGAAACTGCTGTGTTTGAGCCTGCAAAGCGCTGATCAGACAGCTTCCACTGAACATGTTGGAACCAGGAGACCAGCTTTATCCACAATGGGGTCTCACTTTGCACCACATCACAGCCAGAAAGACAGTTCCAGACGTTTTCTCTGCTTTTAAAGCCTAAGTGAGTGTGTGTAGTGTCAGTCGGTGGTCTTATGACACAACAGCCACCTGATGAGTTCTGGAATGGAGTTTCTGCACTAAAATGTAACTGTATGATCAGGGTGGCACCCTGAATTGATCTGTTGTGGTTTGGGGCCCCTAGGGGCCTCCTGAAAAAAGTTGCCTGGGGAAGGAGCTAGAAGGTTGAAATTTCAGATTCTTAATTCAGCTGTCTGTCTGAGTGTTCTGTGCGAGTTTGAAGCCGTTTGGAGTTCGCTTCAGTCATTCACACTTTAATGCCTCTAACACACAGAAACTGCTTGTTTGAGCCTTGAAACGCTGATCAGAAAGCTTCCACTGAACATGTTGAACCAGGAGACCAGCTTTATCCACAATGGGGTCTCACTTTGCACCACATCACAGCCAGAAAGACAGTTCCAGACGCTTTATCTGCTTTTAAAGCCTAAGTGAGTGTGTGTAGTGTCAGTCGGTGGTCTTATGACACAACAGCCACCTGATGAGTTCTGAATGCAGTTTCTGCACTAAAATGTAACTGTATGATCAGGGTGGCACCCTGAATTGATCTGTTGTGGTTTGAGGCCCCTAGGGGCCTCCTGAAAAAGTTGCCTGGGGAAGGAGCTAGAAGGTTGAAATTTCAGATTCTTAATTCAGCTGTCTGTCTGAGTGTTCTGTGCGAAGTTTGAAGCCGCTTTGGAGTTCGGCTCTCAGTCATTCACACTTTTAATGCCTCTAACACACAGAAACTGCTTTGTTTGAGCCTTGAAACGCTGATCAGAAAGCCTTCACCGAACCTGTTGACCCAGGAGACCAGCTTTATCCACAATGGGGTCTCACTTTGCACCACATCACAGCCAGAAAGACAGTTCCAGACGTTTTATCTGCTTTTAAAGCCTAAGTGAGTGTGTGTAGTGTCAGTCGGTGGTCTTATGACACAACAGCCACCTGATGAGTTCTGAATGCAGTTTCTGCACTAAAATGTAACTGTATGATCAGGGCGGCACCCTGAATTGATCTGTTATGGTTTGGGGCCCCTAGGGGCCTCCTGAAAAAGTTGCCTGGGGAAGGAGCTAGAAGGTTGAAATTTCAGATTCTTAATTCAGCTGTCTGTCTGAGTGTTCTGTGCGAGTTTGAAGCCGTTTGGAGTTCGCTTCAGTCATTCACACTTTAATGCCTCTAACACACAGAAACTGCTTGTTTGAGCCTTGAAACGCTGATCAGAAAGCCTTCACCGACCTGTTGACCCAGGAGACCAGCTTTATCCACAATGGGGTCTCACTTTGCACCACATCACAGCCAGAAAGACAGTTCCAGACGTTTTATCTGCTTTTTAAAGCCTAAGTGAGGTGTGTGTAGTGTCAGTCGGTGGTCTTA